>RJWM01020580.1:0-36608 GCA_004363535.1 Dasyprocta punctata | reverse complement strand
GCACTGCCTCTTCCAGATTTCTAATTATCTTGAGAAAGTCCCTCCTTTCTTTTTCCCAAGTTTTCATTCTTTCTTCCAGATACGAAAGTCTATCCTTAGTTTCCTTCAAGTGGTTCTGCCAACTTTTATTGGATTCTTTAATGTCCTGGTAATGTCTCTGAATCTGATTAATGCATTCAAATTTTTTATTAGTTTCAGAGAATTTATTTTTAAATTGCAACTATTTACTATTTTAAGTGAAATAACCAGGAGTCAATGCTGAATACTGGGAAATAACATCTTAACTGTATCCAAGAATATTTAACAATGTAGTTTCTTAATAAAATTCCTGACCCTTCTGCAAAGACCTAAAACCCAAGTTAGATTTAGTGTATATCACAAATAGATGGTTGGATATGTAAACATCTTAAAAATAACTACAAAAAATGTAAGAAAATCTTTCACTGCCATACTTATTAGTATGGGGATTTAATGTGAGATTGCTAAGATAATTTTCCAACTGTCAGGTTTGTAAGGTAATGCTTCATTATTTGTATGAAACACTTTTATTTTCATCTTGCAATTTTTCAGGAAAATTATGGACCATGTTCTTAAAAATCTCTCATATACAATTTTGCACTCAAAAAAGCCTTGAAAACCTAGATGATCCCATTGCATGGATAACATACATGTAATTCAAAAGAAGGTACATGTTGTATTAGCTTTCCAGTCACTGGAGAAAAAAATACTTGACAACCACAGTTTAAAGGAAGAGAGGTTTATTTGGCTTGTGAATTTCAGTGGGATTCAGTCATGGTTGACCAGCTCCAAGGTAAGAATGACATAGGAGAAGGGCATGATTGAGGAATGCTGTTTATCCCATAGCAGCCAGGAAGCAGAAAGAAGGGAGAAGCCAGGTACAAAAATGCACCTTCCAGGTAAAACCGCAGTGAACAACCTCCTCTGACCATGCCTGATTCCTAACAGTTCAATATAGAACTATTCGATGGATTAATCCACAGAAGAATATAGTGCCCAAGTGATTGAAATACTTCTCAAACATATGAGACTTTGGGGTGATATTTTAGATTGAAATCATAAAAGATGTCTTAAGTATTTCAATTTCAAGTGAATTCAAACCTGAATTTTACTAAGAGATGAAAATAAACATAAGCATTATCATCATTCTCTGAGTATCATGAACAAAGTATATAAATCAAACAGAAAAAATAAAACTACTCAAGAAATAAAATTACTAGAATAGATACCATTGAGTGGAGTTTTCAAAGAATAGCATTTCAACAACCAAGAAAGAAAGCATTACATAGGAGGGGTATTCCATTATATTTAGTTGCTAAGCAGGTCCTAGCAAAACCAGGAAAAAAGATTCAGATACACAGGGGTTATTATATATCAGTGGCTATGCCTTTAGGATCTCATGAGCTATGTTCCCTTCTGCTGTCTAGTTTCATAAAATAAATTACAAGATGAAATTTTCAATGAGGAGGGAACATATGTAATGAACAATTGTGATCAAGCATAGACAAAGTGTGCAACAAATTTTTAGATATCTGGATGATCCAAATCTCAAAGAAAGATAGAGGTATCCATGCAAGAAAGTTCATAGTGAAGGGAAAAAACTAACAATAGGAAGCAAATACAATAATCAGAAACTAAAGGATGGGGAAAAACAGTGATTCTCAGTACTGCATTGAGATGGGGCCATGAACTCATCCAGACCCACCCAACATAGAAGCATTGCATATTTTAGACTACAAAGAGCTACACAATGAGCCACATCATCAAATATTGATAAGAATTCCATCAAAAAATTATCCTAATTGACACAAAATTTCTCACTTCTCAAAGTTTCATGAGTTATTACAGCTGCAAGAGTAAGGATGGAATTGACCAGGGAGAAGCAAGTCACTTACTACATCACTACTACAATAGTCATTACTACAAAGGCATTTGCAGTGTAATCCCATTTCACAACTATTTTAAACATGCACAACTAAACCATATGTTGTCATGAGTTTATCCCTATCTAAAAATCATTTTAAAAGGAACAACTAATAAATAACAAAAAGTTAGTGTCTTGGAAAATGTGGGGATAGTAAGCACAGAGAGGATGTGGTGAAGGAGAAAGATGAAAATAGATTCCAAAAGCAGGAGGAAGCTCCATTCTATAAATTGGGTTACAAGTAAAATAGGTGCTTATGTTATTATCATTACATAACCCTTCTGCATATTTTACAAAAAATAAAAGGTGGTTTTAAAATGCAGCAATTTATGTTTTAAAAATATTGTATATGGGTCTATATTTTTGTATATTATATGTCTCAAAATTTTCCAATCTCATTGAGAATATTTCAAAAAAGGTATTCTTAATTTTTTTGGGAAAAATCTAGTTTAAGGCATAAGGTACATATTGCTTGGTACTTTCTTCATTGCTGTTGCTGTGGTATCAGATTCATTGCCATTATAAAACAAGTGACTAACTTAGGGCTTACAAAAATGGGCACAATTGCAAATTCAGGAGGTTCAAATACATATTTTTTAGACTATATTTGCAAGTCTTTCTTAGTCTGTTGGTTGTGCAGTTCACTGTGTTGAGGCAGACATCTGTTGGTATGCACAAAAATAAAATATTGTTGTCCTGTTTTTGTATTCTTCATACCCAGAGAATCAAATTGTAGCTTTTGCCTGAGGGAGAATCTCAAGAAAATGAACTAGTGTGACATGTTTTTCTACCAAGCAGAGGAGAACACAGAAGTACAGTTATTCACATTAATTAGGAAACACAGGAGGTCAAATTTGGCCCACTCACGCTGCGGGAGAACCAAGCCAAAGGTAGCAGAGAATTGGTTTGTTTCCCTCTGAATAGTAGTGGTTGCTGCAGGGGGAAAGAGAGAGAGAGAGAGAGAGAGAGAGAGAGAGAGAGAGAGAGAGAGAGAGAGAGAGAGGGAGACAAAGATGGGGGAAGGAGGAAGGGAGGGAGGGAGAGAGAGACAGAGAGAGGGAGAGAGAGAGAGACGGCAGGGGGAGAGATCCAGAGATGAATCAACTCAGAGAGTTTTTGTAACAGGGAAAAAAGATCACTGAGGTAAATCTCAGGAGAGGAAAGCTGATTTTAAAAGAATATTTGAAGAGGCTTTTTGTTTTCTTTTGCTATGCAATTGGGAAAAGAGCAAAAACAGAATAAGAAATAAAAGGCCTAAAATATGTGAGTAGTGAAGAAAAGTAATCATGTAGGAGTATCTACGACATTAGTAAAAATGCTGTGCACATTTTAAAAAAATAAAAAAAGACTCCCTTGGTAGTCCGTGTCTAAAAAAGAAACTGGTGCTGACTCCTGAAACAGCACTAAGATATGAAGTCCTAGTGCCGTGTCATTTATAAAGCACACTGCTCCAAACTGGAACTACTAAAAATATGTCCACAGGTAGTTAACAACCTAAATTGAAATAACTCTTTGAACTTGAGTTTGAGGGTAGTTTACCTGAATTTTAATTGTTTTCAGCAATATAGTTAGAGGTAACTAAAGCAAGGTCAATGTTTCAAAGGAAGTGGATCATAGAAAAGTCTTCTTTTTCCCATTCTCTTCACTTGGGTGATGATCTCAGTTTTCTTGGATTCAGATACATATACCATGTGTCTGAGAAGTCACTCTAGACATGATTCCTTTCAGTCTTAAATACCCACCAGTCTGCATAATCATTGCAGGTTGTCTGCTACAAGCTACTCAGAATGTATACTAGACTGCGAAAAACAGCATCTCGGCACCCAGTGCACAAAGCACCTGACACACTGTAAGTACTCAGTATTCATTGATTGAAAGAGTACTGAAACAAGCCGGACGTGGTGGCGCACGCCTTTAATCCCAGCACTCAGGAGGCTGAGGTAGGCGGAGCGTTGTGAGTTACAGGCTCTCTTGGGCTACAACGCGAGTGCAAGGCCGGCCTGAGCTACACAGTGCGACCCTGCCTCAAAAAACCAGGGCTGGGAGTTTGGCTCAGCGGCTTACGGGCCTGTCAGCCTGTCAGGCAGGCGCGAGGTTGTGAGCTCGATCCCCGGTGCCACAAAAAAAAAAAAAAAAAAAAAAAGAGTACTGAAACAAAGAAGCATAACTTTTAACAGTGTTAGTTCTAGTGTGCTAGAATTTAAAGACCAGCATAATGTACACTAATAATTCCCAACCTGAAATTACCTTTCAGACATATATAAGTTGTACAGGGGGTTATCAAAATGTATGATGAATGCTTTAATTTTAAAAATTTAATATGGTGACACATTGCCATTAATGCCCCTTCAAAATCTTCCCCGTAGCCTGAATACACTTCCACACACTATGGTTACCTTAATATCGTAAATTGACTCAGAAGGTTTACCTTTTGTCGTGATTTTGCATTTGAAGAAGAGCCAGAAGTTGCACAGTACCAATCTGGTGAATAAGGTGGGTGAAGTCATATCGTAGTGGTTTTGTGAGTCTGCCTTTCTGTTGGGTGATTCCCAACAGCAGCTTTCTCCAGATTTTTTATAACAAGTTATAAAGACACTCACAAAAGAGGACCTCCAGAACTGCTTTAAAAAGTGGCAAGAATGAGGAGATAAGTATTTTTGAAGTGAGAGGAAATATTTTGAGAGGTATTAATGTCAGCATGTCTTTTTAGAACATAACTATTCACCTTACTTTTCTATCACACTTCATATTCCTTTTAAAAAATAAATATTCAGTCAGGCTAGGCTTGAATATATATTGTAAAATCTTGATTCTGATGTAGAATTTATAAAATAATCATAATAAAGTAAATTTAGTAAATTAGCATACGAATTTTAAAAATAAATATAACTAGTCATGTGCTCATTGTTGAGTACCAGGGCCTCTGTGTTTGGTAACAAACCAACTTAGGTATCATATTAATTTTTTTTTGGGAAACCACTATTTGATGGAGGCACCATGTCACTGAATCACAGTAGGAAAAACCATTAACCCCAACCTTAGATTTTTGCCTTTACAATGAAAATAACATGCTCAGAAGGCTCTTCCTGGAATTAACAATGATAGCAAAAGCAAATTATGTAGCACTACCTTTATCACATTATAAATCCTCCATGAATGTTCCCTCGAGCCCTTAAAAACAGCATTGCACCAGCCCAAAGGCACACAGCAGAGTAGGCTATCTTTTCTTACTTCTGAGTTTTTAGACTTAAAGAAGTCTAGATACATTCTACTTTCGAAAAGATGGGGGGAGGGGTTGTAGGTATTAGAATATGTGATGCAAATATTCTTTATCACTGTATAACTTGTCTGTTTACTCTCTTAATAGTATCATTCATAGAGGATGTTTCTACTTTCTGATCATATCCATATTGCAATTTATTTTCTGTTATAAGTCATGTTTTGGTATCTCATTAATCAATCCTAACAACATTCATATTCACACACAAATTTCATCTGTGTTATCTTTTAAGAGTTTTATTCATTACATTTTACTGTAAGACTATTATCCAATTGTATTAATTTTGTAAATAATATAAAAAAAACAATTTGAAGTGTTTCTTGTTTTAGTTTTAGTTTTGCATATGAATGTCCAATTTTTAGATCATCGTTTGTTGGAAATATTATTTTTTCCATTGAATTATCTTTGCACATCTGTAAAGAATTGTTTGATTTCTTCATGCTAAGCTTTCCCATTGAACCACATATCTACCCTTTTGTAACTATTACTCAATCACTATCATTTTATAGGAAGTCTTCAAAAGCAGTGGTCCTATAATTTTGTAACTCTTTTTCAAATGATGTGGACTATCATGGTCCATTTGCCTTGCTTTGCTACAGTCAACCTCACTGTAGTTAGAAAAATCAGTTACTACTTCATATTATAATAAATTTATGGCTCACACCAGGCATGGTGGTGCACGCCTTTAATCCCAGTACTCGGGAGGCTGAGGTAAGAGGAGCGTTCTGAGTTCGAGGCTGGCTTGGGCTACAACATGAGCACAAGGCCGACCTGAGCTATATAGAGCAACCGTGCCTCAAAAAACTAGGGCTGGGAGTTTGGCTCAGTGGCTTAAGCACCTGCCTGGCAGGTGTGAGGTTGTGAGTTCTATTCCCAGTGCAACAAAAATAAAATAAAATAAAATAAAATAAAATAAAATAAAATAAAAATTATGGCTCAATTTAAGAATAATTGGCATGCTTACTACATCAAATTTTGTAACAGTTGAACATGATATTTCATTATATTTACTTAGGCATTTTTTAATTTCTTCTATCAATATGCAGCATGCAGCTTGTAACAATTTTTTAATATACCTACACCCAAGTATTTCATTACATAATATTATAGGAATTGATATTCTTTTATAATTTTGCTTGTTCTTTGCTAGTATATAGAAGTAAAGTTGATTGCTGGAATTTTTAATCATGTCATCTACAAATAGTTTTACTTTTTCTTTTCCAGTCTTAAAGTCTGATATTTTCTCTTACCTTATTGTGTTGACCAGAACTTTTAAATACATGTTGAATAGAAGTAGTGAAGCAAGAGGCCATTTCACCTTCCCAGTGTTAGAAAAAAAGCAAATATTCACCCTTTCCTATTAAGTATGGTTTGAACCATAGATTTTGGTTCATACTTTACACAATTAGATGAATGCCTCCGTAGAGAATTTTTATTATGAATGACAATTGAATTTTGGAGCAGTTTTTCTGTCTTTTTATATGATCATTTTATTTTTCCTTTTTAATTTGTTAGTATGGTGGGTTGCCAAATTGATTTTCTAATATTGTACTCCTTTTGCATCTTCGGGATAAATTGTACTAGATCTTGAAGTCTTTACGCTATATCAGTGGGTTAGATTTTGTAATATTTTATGGATTTTTGCATATATCTTCATGAGAAATATCAATCTACAGTTTTGTTTTCTTACAGTGCCTTTTTATTACTTTGGCTATTACAGTATATCTGGACCAATAAACTGAGCTGAGATATATTTAATGTTTTTAATCTTCTGTTAATATAAATAAGGTTATTTATTACTTAAATGTGTTTTTGTTCATGAGAATTAATCAATGATACTACAAATTAAATTTAATTAAACAGATACAGGCATTAGGACACTATCTTCTTCGGTGACTTTTTCAACAATTTTGCTCTAATATAATTCACACATAACTAATTCATCCATTTACAGTGTGTCACACAATGTTTTTTAGTATATCCACAGAATTTTGTGTCCATCACCACAGTTAATTTGAGAGTGTTTCATTGTCCCAGAAAGAAACTCTGTAGCCCTTAACTGTCAGCTCAAAATCCCCACTCCGATCTTAATAGTTCTCTAAGAAACCACTATTCTACTTTTTATATTTATGTATTTGCTTAGTGTCTAATGAGAAATGACACTTTATATTAATGGAATCATACCACATGTAGTGTATGACTGCCTTCTTTTACTTTGCATAATGTTTTCAAGGTTCATCTGTTCTGCAGTACTTCATTTCTTTTTATTGCCAAATTATATTCCATTGTATTGATAGAACACATTTTATTTATCCATTCATCATTTGATGCCCATTTGGGCTGTTTTCACTTTGAGCTATTATGATTAATGCTGCTAAGAGAATTCATGTACAATTTTTTTGTGTGCCATCTGTTTCTATTTCTTTAAGGTGTAGACTTAGAAATGGAATTGCTGGATCATATAGCAATTCCCATGATTAACTGTTTGAAAATAGTCACTGTTTTCCAAAGATGAGACACCATTTTACATTCCCATCAGTAGTGTATGAAATCCAGTTTCTCCACATTCTCCCACAATACTTACTGTTATCTGATCAATGACTTTTGAATGTGTTGTTCAAAGAATTGTTCAGATTCATATATTTCATCACATGCATGTGTGTAGAGTTATTATAGAATTATTAAAATTATTATTATATAGTTATTAGTCATTATTCTCAAATCTATTCTATTTTATGGACTCATTTTTCTTCTCAACATATTCTTGTATTGTATCATAAAATGATTCTGTTATTTAATAATATCTCAACTTCAGTTAACCCCTTTGAATATCTGGATTATATTCTACCTTTCAGCACAAAGCCTAATGCTGTACTTACAGTCAGTAAATACTAAGTTTTAATCTGGAAAAACAACCCAAGTAAATCAAGTTTCATCCTTAATTATATTTTGGCCCTAAAATAGCAGGGGTGATAGACTTGTATTTTTATTATGCTTTTAATGCTGGTTTTCTTATACTGACATCCTTTTCATTCTTAATGGTGGTCACTTACATTTCCTCTTTTCTCTTGTTCAGTCATTAGGGACACTACCTGTACTGCTGCCACCACCTTGGGAGTTGACTTGCTTCTCCCAGGGCTGAGACAATTAAATCAGTTTCATTTCTTATGCTTACTTCCTCCATTCTGTCTTCTAACCTAAGAAAGAGGATTTTTCTTGCAGCATTTTTATCAGTGGTTGAGACACAGTTCCCCAAATTAAGATGACCAAGCATCTAAGCCAAGAAATATGGAGAAGAAAAAGGAGAGTTTAGGGATCTTCCAAATGTATAGGTCGTTCTTCAGGTTCTGATTTCTTTTCCTGTCTACTATTGACTACTTTGCTGGTCTCCCAGGACTGACTTTGTGGATTACATTCAAAGCAGCAGCTGTCATCATTGGAAGAGTTAGGAAGAGGCATGCTTGGTTAATTTTAACTGGGAATAGTGCTACAAGTTATCCAGGCTTACTTAGGATTTACTGATAGCATAAATTTCTTATTAGGAAAATCTACTCTCTGTTCACTTTTCCCACAAAGATATAGTATTGAAGGATGATCTTGAAACATTCTAATAATGTGAAGTATCTTCTCCAACAAAAGAGGATCACATTATGTTCAGTACAATTTTAATTGTCTCTACACTTAATATACTACAATTATTTCGATTTTCCCCAATGAAAACTGTACTTTTTTAGGTTTAATGTTTAGGTTCCTATTTTCATTTATGTGATCTTCTCTAACAAAAAATTTACAAAACAGACATTCATTATTTCTAACCTGTTCCTTTTTTTTTTATATCCATCTTAATGTTAAGTGTATTCCTGTCTTCTATCATAAAGTGATCTTTCTATTTAAAATTGTTTAACCACAGCTAAACACTTGGAAGATTTGAATCACACTCTACTTTTTCCACTTAGTTTAGTACAATACTCAGTTGTCAATAAATACAAAAAAAGTTTTGATGGGGAAAAAACAAGGAAAACAAGTCCAAACTTTAATTATATTCTGATTCTAAAGTAGCAGAGGGAAAATACTGCCTTCAGACACTTACATACTTTAAAGCTGGAGATGGGTTTACAGGCTCTTTACAGATAAATGTGATAAACAGGAAATAGTAAAGAAGGGACAGAAGTTACATTCAGGAATTACAGCCTAATGTTTTCTTTTTTACTTTGGATAGAGAGAAAATTATGTAGAAGGAATTTATGACTTGGTTAATTTCTCATTTCATAATGATGCAAAAGAAAAAGCAAGGACCACAAAAAATAGGCCTAAAAATTACCTGGAAATATCAGGAAATAATAGTCTCAAATAATTAAGTGATAAAGCTAATAAATTGGTTTCTTAAATATAAACACACACATATACATATGAGGGGGAGCTGATGGGGATTTAGCCCTGTGCATGCTAGGCAAAGGCTCTGCCATCGAACCAGTGAAATACACACCAGAACTTGCTGCTTAAAGATTTAGCTCAAGGTTAGTTTTTCTAATAGTTTCAATTTATCTACCCTGTTTTCTGTATTTAGTCATATCGCAGACAATAACATCAACTACAAGATATTGTGCACATCTCTGATACTTGCTTGCTGCATTAAGGGTTTTTATCTGTCTCTCCCCACAATGTATTATTTCTTCTAGAGAGGATGAATTATTTCCTATTCGTTCAGTATTCAGTAGGTCAGGTGCTTGTACATCTAGGTAGCTTAATACAGACTTACTAAAGTAATATCCTACTTGTGATTTAACTGCATGTGATTGTGATTCTTTTACTGTATGTAACATATTTAACATTTTAAAGACTATAAATGTATGTTAAAATGGTTAAAAATCAGAAAGATTGTTAATTTTCCATCCCTTGTTACTTGATTTTACATCCTTTAATAGCTGAACATTGAAAATATGTTTTTCTGGTTTTGCCACAGTGAAAGGGAAGGTACAAGTAAAATATTCTGTCATATTCAATCACTTTTATGCCTTCATTATAGTGGGAAATTGAGGTTCTTCATTATTGAACAAAAAACCCAGATGAGTATAACCTCTGAATAAAATGTTTTCATAAAATTTGATTTCAAAATGAAGAACTAGTGTAAGATCAGACTGTATTGAATGTTTTTGGACAACTGTGTGTTGTCTAAGTAGAATACAAAAATATTTCTGAGGTTTGTTTTTACAGCACAGCACTTTAACTATTCTTGAATGAGCATAGTCATTTTTTTCATCAACTTTTATAATTCACTTCTACACTTCTACTTCTTTTCAATTATGTTTTAAATACTATTCCATCATTGCATTGAGTGTATGCTTTTTAGAGCTTATGAGCTTTTTTGACATCAGAAGGGATTTGTATGATAATATACAGTCTCCACTAAAAGTTAGAAGTCCCTTGTCTGGCTTAAATAATTATAAGCCTGAAACATAACAGAGGCAGGCAAAAATATTGCAAATCAGTTTGATGAATTGTAAGCTTTCAAAAAGCCCTCCAAATATGCTTGCTTAATTCTCATTGAATTGTGGAAAATGTTTATTATTTTTAAATGAGTGGATTATAGAGAGAGAGTTTCTCATACTGCTTTACACATTTAAAAATACCCATGAGTCATATGTCATTAAAATGACTATAAATGAATGAAGTGTTCCTGATTCTTATTTTCTAAAAGTGCTACTATCACTAAAAATTTTTAAATAAATACCTTCACTATAAACTCAGCTAGATCACATTGTTTAGTCTTACACTACTTTTCTTTGGGTATAAAATGCACTGTTTCTTTTTTCATTATATTCCTTAAACACATGTAACAGCAATGAATTTAAAAAATATGACAAAGTTGCTAAAGCTAAAGCAAAAATGATCCTTATTGTATTTTATGATGTCTATAATTTGAAATTTAAAAATGTTTTATCTTTGAAATGATTTTATTTTGATCAATGATCTCAAAATGATGAACCTAGATTTGTGAACAGAATATGCTCTCAAAAATTCGTTTGTCTAAGCCCTAATCCCTGATGTGATCTTATATGGAGATAGGATTTGGGGGAGATAATTAGGTCATGAAGATAGACCCCTTACCATAGACATAGTGCTCTCAAAAAATGAGACATGAGAGAAATCTTGTTTCCATTTCCTCTGCTCTCTAAAGTGGGAACATAGCAAAAAGAAGCTGTCTGCAAACAAGAAAGAAAAGTTTAGGAGAAGCCCACAGTACTGGCACCCCGAACCTGGAATTCTAGTAACAAATAAATTCCCATTGTTTAAGCAACTCAGCCTATGGTTTTAGCACTATATGGATTATATGCTTTATAGCAACTGGAACTAATATGTTGGCAAAATCAAAATCAGAAAAAAAAAATTTCTGGAAGTGAAAGCAGTTTTGTAGATGAAACTGAAAAACAAGAACATATATCCTAGTTTTTTTTTATTGTATTCTGTATCTATGCCTTTTACATATTACATGTTAGTATTTTCCACTTTGATTGGAAAATGAATCACATGAACACTTAACCACAAATTACTATTATATAATATGCAGATCTAACAATACTGTAAAATAATATTAATATCTACCAAAAATTTGACATTAGACTATACAGGAGACAACTCAAGGGTTCTGTTGACAATATTAAAAATAAATCTTCATAAAAACTCTAAGAGATACATTTTATTGCCTGTTTTTTATAAGCAACAAAAATGCTTAAACTGGGTAAATAATTTGCCTAACTCACATTGTTGTTAAATACTAGAGCTCTTGATTCATTGAGGTGAAAGTTTTGTGTCAATAATTTTCTGGACAATGTGTCATGTTTATATCTTATACCCTAAACAACTGCTGTGAATATAACAATATGCAATGTGCTGATTACTGTTACTCTCCTATTAGCTTGTGAAATTGTTTTAATTTCTTACTTCTCTTCTGTTTAAAATAAAAACAATAGAAAATTCAAAAAGTAAAATAAAAAAGAATGACAGCAAGTACAAAAAAAAAGGAAAAAAGTATAACTTTTAAGTGCTTTTCCCCATATTAAGTACACATTTCACATAAAGGGTTCATATTTCAAAATAAATAAGTAAATAAATAAATGAATACTAGAGCTAAAATTCTAATCTAAATTTGCTTATAATGTCTAGAAATATTAGTTGCTTATTAAAACATGTAAAACTAAATTTCTAATATTGGTACATTTAACTTTCTTTTGAAAAGCCAATACATAGACTTTTTTTGTTTTGTTCTGCAAAGTAAGTAATTTATGAGCATTACAGCAGTAGCATCAAAAGAATGAAACATTTAAAATATGGACAATGCATCCATTTCTTAAAAATGAAGAATGCATGAGGTGGGAAGCATTCTCTAAAAGCACAAAAACAAAACATTTTTTAATATTTTGAAGTTTTTTCTTCAGTTATTAAACAGCTGCAAGACTTTGAGAATTTGAAAACATCGAGACAGCAAATATATCAGTACATATAACTAATTTAGCAGGTAGAAAAACAACTCAGATTTAAAAAGACAGAGGTAAAGAAAATGATCTGCATAGAAATAATGAAAGTGTCCTGTCTGAGTACTCTTGTATATATGAGAGTCATGTTGTTTGAATGATTTTCACAATTATTTAATTAATGATAAGCCTAAAGTTTGGTTTTTCAGATCCCTGATTGAAAGCTTGCTCTACATGACTATAGCACAAAATTTGATATCTGGAGCAATGTTTGTGAACTGATACCTACTAAGACTATAAAACAGTCTAGCATGAATTAGTAATATAGAGGACTAATAGAGAAAATTCCTTCCTCCACAGTGTTCTGTACTGTCACTCAATCAAATTTATTAAGGGTCCCTGGTGGGTGAGATGTGCATTGCATTATTTATTCATCCACTTAATGTATGTGTACTGAGTGTCTATGGTATGACAGCTCCTTGATTATGCTTCCAAAATTAGATGATAGACAAGCAAATAGAAAATAGTTGAAAGATATGTGTACCAGGAACAGAAGATTTGGTTACATAAGAACATATTGTGCACAAGCCACGTAGAACTTGTGGTGAGCAGAATAAGATGGACCAATTTCCTTTGCTTCCTGCTATTCACGCCCTATGCAAACCCTTCCTTTAGGTAAAGCAGTAAAACTTTGAATTTAATAGTTCATTTTAACATGTTGAGTAGCAAAATCGATGGTTTGACACTTCAAAAATTATACAAAGATGTCGGTTTCCATCTTAGTCTCTTTGTCGCTCTCTCACTTTTTTCACCTGATTTCCTCATTCAGAAAAAGGCAAGTACCAGCCGGGCGTGGTGGCGCACGCCTTTAATCCCAGCACTTGGGAGCTGAGGTAGGCGGAGCGTTGTGAGTTCGAGGTCCGCTTAGGCTACAATGTGAGCGCAAGGCTGGTCTGAGCTACATAGTGCGACCCTGCCTTGAAAAGCTAGGGCCGGGAGTTTGGCTCAGTGGCGTAAGTGCCTGTCTGGCAGGCATGAAGCTGTGAGCTCGATCCCCGGTGCCCACAAAAAAAAAAAAAAAAAAAAAAGGCAAGTACCATGTTGTGAGACAAATAGGTGACAGATGAAGGCACTGATGTGGCATGGAAGTGCATCCTCCTACCAATCATTATATGAATGACTTGTGAAACAGATTCTTCAGCCCCAAGTGAATGCGGGCCAATAGATTCCCTGCAATCTCGGCATAAATACTGAGCCATAATCACCTGGATGAACAACTCTCAGATTCCTGACCCTCAGAAGTTATGAGGCAATAAATATTTGTTGTCCCAATTTGCTAAATTTAAGAAAAATTTCCTATGCAACCATAGATAAGTAACATGGGAGCAATAAGACGTACTGCTTTTAGGAGGTAGAGCTTTTCCGATGGGATTAGTACCTTGATTAAAGACATTTGCAAGGATTTTGTTTGTCCCATCCACAATAGGACTGTATTTAAAAGGCAACATCTGTGAAGAGTAGAACCTTATCAGGTACCCATCTTGGCCTCCCTGAGCTCCCAAACTGTATGCAATATATTTAAGGCTGTTAATAAGTTAAGTAGTGTACAGCTTTATTTATAGTGGCCCAAATGGCCTAAGAAAGTTTTATTACAAAAACCTATTATTGAGTTTTAAAAAGAGGAAATAAATGAAAACAAAAACTACAGTTAATGACAATTCTTTAACTTGCTATATTTGATTAAGGTAGAGTATATGTGTGTATGTGTATGTGGATATGCCTCTTGTTTTTTCACATTCTTAGTTAAAATAAATGAGTTATGATTACAACAGTTGCATAAAGTTAGATAAGTAAAAGGGCTTGCAAAATTGCATATAACCTATTTTTACAGGACTTACTCAAAAAAGACTATACTACGAAAGGAGAAAAATGTGAAGGATTCATTAATGCTTTGGAAACTCACAGGCCCAGGGTCGTTTTACAGGATGCAGTTTATCTTTAGATTGTAAACCACTGAGGTGTATGTAACAAATTTTGGTTTTAGAATTCAGGGAAATAATTTCAGCAGGGTCTTTTTATGGCCTAATGGTCAAATAGCAAATTCAATCTGCCTATTTGCACCAGGTATAAGTCAATGACCTATGCATCCCTAAACAATGTAATCAAGTTGGTTATGGATGTCACCAAGTAGATTTCAAACTTTAAATATTATAAATGACTAAAGAGTTCATTCGTCTTTACTGGAGCCAAATGTTAGTACAGATTATATGTAATCTATTATCAGTGCAATCAGATCTCACAGTTTTGGATCATATAGTTAGGTTTGTGAATTCTAAACCACATCAATGAATTGAGTACTGGTATATTCACATATTTAGTGAAGAAATTGAATTAATTTCTGTATCGTGTTACTAATTTAGTGATTTTGTTTGTCTGAATCTATTCTAAGTTCCTTTCAAAATGATTTCTTTCTTGGAGCCCACTGATTGTGTGCTCTCATCTAGAGGAATTGTTTTTTTAGACCTAATTATCTGTCATCTTGTTTTTATATTCATTACATCCCTGAGATAGATTTATATTTCCATTTCCATTTTTTACTACTTCTGTTTCTTTCATCTCTTGTTTCATTTAAACATATTTTCAAATCATTTCTCAAAAGAATCTCTGAAAGCTGAATTCTGTGAGTTCTTATGCATACAAAAAAAGGGTTTTATTTTGTCACATTAGTCGAATGACTATAGAATTTGTGCTGGTCGGTTTTTAATTGTGATAGCAAAATTCCTGAGACTGGGTACTTTACAATGAAAAGGAACAATTAGGTCACAATCCTGAGATTCAAGCACAAAGCATTACCAATGAGACAGATCTGGCAAACACTTCGTCAAAAATAAAAGGTAAGAGAGCCTGAGGTCCTTCTCCTACTCTTGAGAAAATGTTCTCAGTGACCACTGGCCTTTCAACTAGGCCACACCTTCCACGGTTCCACCTCTTTTTAACATCATTGCACTCAAGATCAAGGTTGGGAAAGAAATGCAAATCTACATCCAAACCACAGCAATATTCTAAATTCATGTTGATTTTCTCATGGAATGTGAGATCATTACCTTATTGTCTTACAGAATTCAGTGTTGCTGATATGAAGTTTGTAAGTCAAGGTTGAACTCAAATCTACTCAGTACCCTTCTGAACATTCTAGACTGAGGCTTTTGTTGCTTTCTTTCATACATTTTCCTATGGCCAGTTACCTTCTCACTTTTGAATATTTTTCATTAGCTTTCTCTGATGAGCATATACTTTTGCAGGTCATTATGAGTTTATTTTCTCTGTGTTCCTTTATCATTATTTTTAAATGGAAGCTACCTTATGATGGCATAAATACATCTGCTTAGTTTGGCTTCTTGGTAGATTTTTAAATATAGAGACAAAGAAAAATTCTATTTTTAGTCTCTGGATTTAAAGTTATTTGATTATAACTGTGACAGAACAGATAAATCTATAAACATAATCAATAACAACTCATTAACATTAAAGAACAATGGAAAACATTAAGAGATACTTACAAGTACAAATAGTTGGTAGAAAGAAGAACAAATAAAATAGGTTTAAAAGACAGCAAGAAAAGAATAATACTTAATGTATTGCTTCTTTAAGTTCCAAATTAACACCGATATGCTAATTTTCCTTCTAGTTACATAGAATTCTGAGGTCAGTAAAAAGGATTATGAATAACCTTTCTTAAATCAGTATAATGTAGATTTGACACCAGACTTAAAAATATCTGAAGTCTTAAAAAAATACTGCCAACAGTGTTTATAATAAATGATACTTTTAAAAAATCCCTATATCAGCAGAGAAATTTTATAATATAAATTGTTCACTTCACTTTAACTGCTACAGATTTTGGCAGACAGTAAAATTAAACAGTGGATGATCACCAGAATACATTA
The DNA here is from genome assembly GCA_004363535.1 of Dasyprocta punctata. Taxonomy (NCBI): domain Eukaryota; kingdom Metazoa; phylum Chordata; class Mammalia; order Rodentia; family Dasyproctidae; genus Dasyprocta; species Dasyprocta punctata. Next base: position 19,967 of record RJWM01020580.1, on the reverse strand, counting down.
TATTTTTTCAAGATGCCACCAGGTTACTAATACATTTCAGGAAAAGAAATCTCTTGGTAGATCCTTGCTTATTGTATGGAACTGTTTAGCAGTAATACTTCTTTCTGTTATCGATGAAAATGGAAGTTGAAAATCATCATGAGTTACAAAATTTGTGAAGTGAAAGTATATTGCAGAGAAAATTAACATGGTATATAGTGGCAAGGGCTTTCTAGTTGAAAATCTCTGACTTTCCTTGAATTATTTCTAGCTCCCTAAATTGATTAATTAAGCACCTCATTGGTGTCTACTTGTTCCATTACTTGGATTGTTCTTCCAACTATGTGGCTACTATTGCAAATATCTTTTCCACCTTTAGTGAAATCCTTCTTCATTTGTTGAGGATCTCACAATAACCCACTGTTTATGTTCCCTCCAAGTGAAAGGGAGGTACATAATGTTTAAATCATCCAGCCATGATAAATTATTTATTAACTATGCTAAATAAAATGTCCACATACATTAATAAATCTCATTGACACTGCTGAATTTGTAAATGTTAGCCTGCTTATTTGTTTTTGTTATAGTGGCTTGGACTCTCATCTTTGCTTTTGTAACTATGAAACCTGATAGCACAGCCGCAATACACCTTATTTTGGCAAAGCTGCAGATACACTCAACTGAGGAATGCTAAATCCTTCACTTAGTAAACTTGCTCTTATCTTGAAACTTGACAATATAATTACATTCTTTGTGACCATCTCCACCCAATCAGGACTACAGCTGAGGAACCCCAGAAAAACTAACATGCTGGAAAGAAGAACCTGAAAATAAAATGGCTAAAACCATAGCCAATTAAATTCTTCTGTCTGCAACAATTATTTACCACCAAGGGAAATGGAATCCAATTTACACGCTTGACTTCACATGATTTATTGTCTCTTTAAAGTCAAAGGAAAGAAAATGTAAGGGACACAGTACCTCAGTTTATGTCACAGACTCAGTAATCTTGAACCTCAAATTCAGTTATACAGATAAGTACATAAAAGTTTACCAGCTTACATTTTCCAGCTCGCATTGTATATAATAAATATACAATCAGATTTTCAAGGCTATATATAAAATTCTCTCTCCAATGTAAAATTAATTATCTTTGCAGTTGAAGATTACTAACACTTGAAATATAACAACCGAAAGGAGATATTTTATTAGTTTCATAAACCCAGCTTTCAAAATGGAGTGAAAAGGAAAAAAATTTCTACTAGATATTATCTGCATTTTCAAAAAATATACTACTTTATGATTTATAAAATATTTTACTCTTAGGCAGAGATTTAATTGTTGGATTATCCACTGATAATTGTCTAGACTTCAGAGTTCATCTTCCTTCTACCTGTGCTATGGCATAACAGTCGGCTAGTGAGTAAGACAGGTGTTGAAATATGGGTCTCCTTAGCTCTCAGGAAGTTGAGATGGAGTACAGACTGCTAATCCTCACTGGTTTTTTTTTTTTTTTTTTTTTTTGTCTTTTTGAGACAGGTTTTCACTATGGAGTGTCAGCTGACCTTGAACTCACTTTGTAGCTAAGGCTGGCCTCAAATTCTCGACTCCTTCTGCCTCAGCTTCCCGAGTACTGGTATTACAGGCACGTGCCAAATGGTCAAGCAAACACTATGATTTTAGAAGGCACTGGTCTTCTAAATACCTAGTACTTAGTAACTTTAAAATTAATGAAGTAAAACTCCTCAATTATTTGAATTTAAAAGAAAATGCAACTTTTTGATAGAGTATCATTGTACACTTAAAGAGTAATAGAAGCCTGTCAATTTTTCTGTCATTATTATAGAAAGAAAGAGAAAGAAAGAAAAAGAAAGAAAGAAAGAAAGAAAGAAAGAAAGAAAGAAAGAAAGAAAACAAAATCACAGAGGATATACTTTACTGCATTTTCCAAAGCCTCATAGCTCCACCTAAATTTTCATAGAAACAGCAATGCAGACACTATCTTCTTAAGGATTACCTTGGCAAATAATTATATTCATATTATATATTCTAGTATGACACATCATCCCTAGACCATGCCTAATTTTGGGTTGTAGCATAAATACACCAGGCATAAAATACGCTTTAAAAATTTCATACCTCTTAGAAGGAATTGAGTTTGTTACAAGCTGTTGAAGACCAATGTTCCTAATCAAATACTGTAATGAGTAGAAGTGGTTTCATGTCTTGACGATGACCAATCAGACTGGTAAAATCAATGGTTAACCTCTCCAATCTAGATCATTTTACTTCCCTGTTGATAATCATCTTCTCCTGCATTTCATCACCACCTCCACTTCACTCAAACTCTAAAGCCTCTAGGCTGCGGGATCTGCCAGTGTGAATCAGTGGGAGGCAGAGCACTGTCCTCCCGGAAGTTCATAGGCAGGTACTTGGCCCACCGTATGCTGAAAGCCAAGTGTGGGCACAGTATTTACATTATGCTAACAGGATACTTTTGCTCTGGAAGTGGAAGTTAAAGCAAATGAGGCCAAATCAAGTATATTTTAGGATATACTCCTGTGTTAGAAATATCTGAAATGTTATGAAAAACAAATGTACCATCTGTGAGGTTCAGTGTCATAACATTATGATGTCATGACTAACATTAAATGTTCAATGTGGGTTGGAATAGAACCTGAAACAGATGTTCTTCAAGATGACTGTTATTGTGGTTCCTATATACAGTGTCTCTTGTGGTTTGCCTGTTTGGGTTTTATGCACCTCACCCTTTGCTCGTGCAGGCGCATGTGCATGTGTTTGCGTGTGTGTGTGTGTGTGTGTTTTGTTTTGCTTATTTTAACCATCGGTACATAAAGAGAGGTTGAGCTTTTATAATACTTCCCTTTCTTCTTATAAATGTACATTTTTGTTTACTTAACAAGAAAGGTAATAAGTATCCTCAATACCCTAAGTGAATTTGGTGCCATAAAAATCCATTTCTAATCAAATATAAAATATGCTTTACACTTTGACATTCTAGTAGCCAGACTTTCTTCAACCTAAAATATGACTGATGAGGGAACAGAAGCACTTTCAATCTTGCTTTTGGGAAAGACTGGGTTGTTACTTAACTTCCATCTATGCAATTACTAGGTAGAAACTGGATTATCCAGGTTAGCCAAGTGATCTGCAAATGGTTGCCTTATGTTAATGTTCTCTCCGAATCTTAAAGATTCATGCAGAAGCCAACAGGAGGGAAGTGTATAATTCAGAATCCTGTCTCTGGCAGTTACAAGGGGAGGAAAATTTGCCAACAATTGTTTCTGTATCAGAAGGCTTTGCTGCTATCTTTTTTTAGAGTGTTTGCTAGAAGCTTTAGAGAAATTAGATACAACGGGAACTTTCAACAGATATAGTTCAATGATGGTTCTTATAAGTAACTGAATACACAAAAATCATGATCTTTTGTTCAAAAGTTTGCTGAAGAACTTATTAAAATTAGACCCTAACTTTTCTGAAAGTGGCTGATATCTACCCCTCTACAGTAATGAATCTTAGCATTTCTTCTGCGATAGCCTTTGACATAGTACACTGCTTCAAAGTTAGTATTTTTTTTTTCTGAATTGGGATGACAATTTATTCTCTCACAGTATCAAAATGCAATTTTGTAGAAAACTTTAAGTTCAGAGTTTGGAGAAAGACTTAGTGATCAGTGATCACTGGATACCTTTACTATGTGAGATGCAGCTGGGGAAGATAAAAGTAAAGAAACTGTGATATCTACCTTTTAGAAGATTGCAACTTACAGAAAGAAACTTGTATATAAATGGTTGATTATGATATGAGGCGCAAGGGCCGGGGATTTAGCTCAGTGGCCTAAGTGCCTGCCTGGCAGGTGTGAGGTTGTGAGTTCGATCCCTGGTACCAAAAAAAAAAAAAAAAAAAAAAAAAAAAAAAAAAAAAAAAAAAAAAAAAAAAAAAAAAAAAAAAAAAAAAAAAAAAAAAAAAAAAAAAAAAAAAAAAAAAAAAAAAAAAACAGAAAAAAAAAAAAAAAAAAAAAAAAAAAAAAAAAAAAAAAAAAAAAAAACAACAACAAAAAAAAAAAAACAGAAATGATACAAGGCACAGAAAAACAAACATAAAGAGGACAAGCTCATTCCCTGACAGATAATGGAACAATTAAATCAAACTGAAAGGGAATCAGAAACACTTTTACAAAGGTGCTGGCATTTGAGAAACTGTTAAAGAATGATTATATTTTGACAGGGATTTAAAGTAGAAAACAACATTACCTCTTCAGAAATAGAATCAGCAAAACCCCAGGGGCTCTATTTGACAGAATTTGTTTTTGTTTTTGTTTTGAGTTTTTAATCTAACCTGAGACACAAGGATAGACTCTGAGAGAAATGTAAACAGAAAAATAAGACTATCCTTTTCTCCTGTAGCTTACATTCTATTTCGAAAGAAAGTAATTTCTATACAAGCATGTCTAAAGGGTTCCTCAACAGACATTTGTCAGGAATACTGTGAAAGACATGTTCTTTAAACCAAAGTATGTGAAAAGAGAAAGAATTTACTGTCTCTGAAGAGACTGAAGAAAGGTTTCTAGAAGATACAAGCTGTTTCTTAAAAGAAGGACATAATTTGATTAGAGAAACAAAGTGTAGGAATATTCAACATGATTGGGACAGTGTGGAGGAGATCCAAAGGGTAGAACAATCCATTGTGTTTGCATGATTGTGAAAGTATCAACTTAATGGAGTGCCAGGTGTCTTTTGGCTCGCACTAGGGAAAAATGATAGAATAAAATCAGGAAGGTAAATTAAGCGAACAATGCCAACAAAAGGCTGACATCTGTTATGAAGACTATTGCCCAGGCTCAACCAAAGATAGCACAGCACTAGGTTCCAGTCAATTTCCCAGTGAAAATTGTACTGAACATTTAAAAAGTCTTTCAGTGATATCTGATATACAAACTAATAATTTTCAAACACTGCTCAGCTAGAGAAAGCAAGAGCTGCCAGATTCAAAAGCCTTTGGTTTTTATCTATAACAATTTAAATTTGTAATACAGAGCTACAACACGAGGAATGTAATGTGTTAATCAAATCTATCAGTGTAATCAAGTCTATTAATTTAAGTATCCATTTAATGAAGTCTATCGCTAGTTAAACTAGTCTAAAGCAAAATTTTAGAACACGACACGATTTTAGAACAGCAAAACTTTAGGAATGGGCTCACACATCTTTTTGACTGTTTTATTTGCCTTTAAGGAAAAAATTGGAATTTTATTTTCCTGTATGCTACAGGCTGAATTTTGGGAAAGTAGTTGTAATTTGGGCTTTGTAGGGTTTTTAATGAATGAACCTTTATTTTCCATCATTATCTCTTGTCAACTGTGGAAAGCATAGTGATGCCTTAATCAGGTTCAGTTATGTTCCTGCTGTGTTTTGGTCAATGAATCTGGCTGACAATAAAACCAGGTGGGGGTTGGATGTTTGCAACAGATGCTTTGGTGCCTGATAATTTCTGAATTTGATGGAGTCCATAAATCACAAGAAAATATATAATGTCAGTCTGCTTCTGCTTTAAGCTTTCTTCTAAACTTGTCTGAAAGAATTAAATTTGATGTTAAGAATATAACTTGTAAACCTGTGCCCTTCAATTTCAAAAGTTTGTCGTTTAATAAAATAACAGTTTCAAAGATCTGTTATTTAATAAAAAAGCCAATATATTTTCTTTCCCTATCAGGAATTCATGACAAGTGCAGAAAATTAGTGACAGCAAAGAGTGGGACAAAATAAAGGATTGCACATGGAGATTATAATATTTATGCCTCTGAGTCAAATGCAGGCTCCAAATGTTGACTACATTTCACTTAAAAACAACTGCTAGCTGGTATGAAAAATGTAAATTCCTAAAATGCAATGAGCAACCTTGTTTCTCAATGCTAAGAAAACACATAGATGTTCATCAAATCTTGAAAATGTGCTAATGAGATACAAAGTCTGATTGAAATCAAAGGTCCTGTATTTCAAAAACACTTTGGTGATTTAGATAAGTATGATTTAGGTTTCATCACTGATGACAATACTTTAAGGCAAATTGTATAAAGATTTGAAATCAGGAATAAAAACAATTTGCACCAACTCCTCATTAAGTCAATTTCAGGAAGCTGGGTTAGGACCTGAGAACTATATAAAAGAAAAAGAGACAAAAGTAAAAAGAAGCACATAAATAACCATTCTCTTGTTAAATTACACACTATTAAGGCTTCATAACACAAAATATAGCATTCACAATTATGTAATTTGATAATTATTTATGAATAAGTCCAAGAGATGAAGCAGATTTGGACAAAGATAAACATACTCTGCTAGTTAACTTAGAAGATAGAATAGTTGGTAGTATTTTTATAGATAGGATCTCTTTGAGAGAGGGAATGCTCACATTTTTCAGCTTTGGTTAAGATCAGTCTGATCTAATTAGGTTTTGCATCTATTTTTTTGTTCAGAATTCCCTTTAGTGAAATGTGTTTTTGATTAATTTCAAAGAATGCTCTTTAGGGAAAATTCCAATTAGATATATATTTTAAATATCAGTAGATTTCTTCAAAGATGCACGAAAATTACCTGAAAAACTAAAATCACAAAATTAGGAATGCATAAACTACAGTACTATATAAGATATGCTTTAAATAGAATACCTCAGGGATATTTTATATGTATTTTGTTTGAGCTACCAGGACATAATTTACCCGGATAATTTTAACTAACATTACATAGAACTATTAGAGAAAGAACATTTTTTTTTCTGTTCTGACTGCGATAATGTAGCCATACTGATTATATATCTGATAAAGTCATTGTAAATCATAGCTTATTAACAAACTTGTATTTAAAAGAGTAGACAATGTTCATTTTTATTTTCTGATTGCAGATCAATTAGAAACAGTGTAGGAGTTCACTTTCACTTCTTTCTTTGTATGTGGCAGATATAAACTCCTATGGAGTATGAAACTAAATTTAGCACCTTGTGCAGACATTATGACAACAAAAAAGCTCACTTACAAGACTTTAATAATACATTATGAAAGAGAGATGTAAAGATAAGGTATCAATGCCCTGCTAGAATTTACTATTCCCTACAGGACTGTAAATATTGATTCATTGTGTCAAAATGAGAAGATTAAAAGTTTAAGCAACTCAACAGGGAGTCAGGGTCCTCACTTTGTTAAAATCCTCATCCTGTGCAAGAGGACAGCGTGGAGATGGTGTGAATACTACACCTACTCCAGGGTGGATAGCCTGCTTTAGCATATAAGGGAGGAAATGAGGTTTGCTGTCCCTGTTTTGCTCTTGTTGCTTTGCTGTGTTCTGCTACCTTGAACTTTTGCCCCTCACCATGCCACCCTGCCTTGGAACCAGCTGATTATGGACCAAAACCTCCACAAAACTTTCCTTCCTTAATTTTGGATGTCAGGTATTTTGTCTCAGCAACAGGAGAACATTAATCAAGACAAGTACATTTTTTGTTTGTCTAAAAGGAGAATCCTTAATGCGTTCTTTCCTTATAATTCCTTTTTCAGAAGGTAGAAAGAAATCAGAGACACAGCTAACTCTGTACTTGATGTTTACCAACAAGAAAGGATCACTCAAATCTAGTAGAGGAATGAGATACTGAATGACCACAGCACAATCCAATTCTCCAGCAAATAAATACATTATATTGCCACACCTAACAAGCAAACATTATGTGCCCTGTTTGTGACACCAGTAACTTTGAGGATTGCATTTAGAAATATTGCTTTAATATCAAGTGTTGCAGGTATAATGCCTCAGTTGTTCCTTAGTACATTTTAATTATTTTATTATTTCAGAATATGTTGTGTTGACCAGAAAACAATGTGCCAAGGTTCATGATGATCTTTTGTTTCAACATACTGGGAAAACTAAAAACTCATCTTGCTGTTTGCTTGTGGCATAGCTCTTCAGAACTGGTCTGCAGTGTATGTAATTTATCTGTATGTTCCTCTTAGTTCTTCTCAAAAGACAACTCCCCCCATCCACAACAAAAAGATAAATAAAAATTTAAAGCTTATTTCTTCCTTGTCTTTTTACTCCTTTCACTAAGCAAAACACATATCCTCTAAACGTAATATGCCCTTGCATGACACCTAGAATGGCACTCTAGGATGGAGGATTAAAATATAGAATTTCAAACAATAAAGGAATCACAACTGTATTATTGCTTTAGTATTAAAGGATAATAATATGTATCTGAAGATTTCACAAATTCACAAGGATTTTCATAGGAAAGAGTTCTGCAGTGATAACTTACGAAAAGTCTTGACTGTCTTCATTGTTTATGAATTCATACAAATCCTGACACTTCTGTAAGTTTCTTAGAGAAATGTTAACAATAATATTAAAAAGATTGCCATTTCACTGATGATTCAAAGCATTCACTGGCTGATTTTAGAAAACTGTGACTTGAGTGCTACAGCCAAAACAAAATCCTAGTTACATATTTCCTAAGCAATCAAAGACAATTAAGTGCAAGAACAAAATGTTTTGCAAACAACTGCAGATAAAGGTAAGAGAGCATTTCTCTAGAAACCTGACAGACTTGCTGTGTTTAGGCAATGTAATAGAAACCTGAGGGTACTGATGATGCAGCTAAAAGAAGATCTGGAAACTATTACATACTTTATACTGTACTACCTTAATCACATCTCTTTACAGCACTGGCATTGATAAACATTTGTTAAACCTCTATTGTTTGTGGGTAGTTTATATAAGGCATATATTTATAAATGATACTTTCCCCAATGGATGTATTTACTTCACAGGATAAATTTCAAATCACATAACCAAAGGACATAAGTACCAGTCAGATAGCATAGCAATGTATGTCAAAAGGTGCCTGAAACCATTTTTCCATATGTATGAACATTTAGTCACTATGCAGATTCAAATTTCAATTAGTGCAGCTGTCACTAGGTACTGAGACTTACCAGCGCTTGTAAGGAAGTTAACATTTCGCATTACACCTTCAGTGTAAGCCCCTGGCTCATAACTGTCCATTTCACCTGTGACGATGTGAGCAACTCTTGCTGCCCGTCCTCTGATAGCACCTGCAGCACGGTCTAAATTCTCAGCATCTTGATCTCTCAAAGCTATGATGCACTTGTTGACATCTTCCAGGATATGGCTTTCTGTAAATAAACAGATGAAATTAGTTACATATGTGTGTTAGTTCACACCGATCTAGTATATAATGTCATATATATACATACATATATATAAATACGTGAAATTATAACTTCTGATTTCAGATAAACACGCTGAAGACACTGAAAACTAATTATAAAAAGTAGAGGTAGTTTATGTATCCTTTTATTCTTTAATAGCAAAATATATGAAATACAAAAATTTTATATTCAAACATTTTAATTGATTACACATTATCTTAGATTTGAATTCCATGAAATTCTGTTCATGAACTGAATGATACCTAGGTAGAGGGTAGGGGCAGTTTTTAGATTAAAATGAAAATAAAACAGCAATGATAGAAATTTACTCATACAGAAACACACACACATGCTTTTAAAAGATTGTTTTGAAGCTAATAAATCTTAGAAGATGGTGTCTACTCTGAAGTGTTTCCAAACCTCCCCTCTTCTCTTGGCATGTTAAGGCATGAAGACAGGATACAGTTATTATAATAGTACAATATTTTCCTCTCCTAAGAAATGATACTCCCACATACAAGTACTGAGAAATGAACACATATGTGTAATAGCAAACATGGGCAAAAGTATTTTAATAAATTAAAAAACTACTAAGAAAATCAGTGTTTTGGCTTCTGGCTTTAACAAATGAATTCCCATCTGAAATCTTTAAATACTCTATTATTTAAAAGCAGACAGAGAAAAGAATTACAACAAAAATATCTCAGTATGCCAGAACAAGGCATTAACTCTCTCTGTTGTTCTTCCTCTTTATGGTTCTCTCTCAATCTGCTCGTGTATATGTGTTGACTATTTATTGGTAAGCCACATTCATAGTACAATTTTTATTTCATATTTTTCCCTTAGTGTATATAGATTAAAATTAAACTCCCATAGACTAGGTCACTGATAACTGACTCCAGTCATTCTTCTGCAGGTCATTTATACTTCAGTTGTATGGGTTTTATGATTCTCAGAATTCTCCATATTTTTCCATGTCTCTGTCCTGTGGGGAAACTGGAACCTTAACATACACTGCATATTTATTAGGCTGCTTGATCAGCTGTTACTGCTTTTCCAATATGCTACTCATAATGTTTCTTCCTTAGGAAATCTGTGCTGAACTCCTCATTCCTTACAGGAAACACCTGATTCCGTGTTGTTTGATGTTCCCATGAATTATTTATATGTTTCTATTACAATCTCTTCCTGTATTTTAATGATGTGTGTATAAAGTTATCTTTTTTTTTTTTTTTTTTTTTTTGCAGCGCTGGGGATTGAACTCACAACCTCGCACCTGTCAGACAGGCACTTAAGTCACTGAGCCAAACTCCCGACCCTGATTTTTTGAGGCAGGGTCGCACTGTGTAGCTCAGGCCGGCCTTGTGCTCGCATTGTAGCCCAAGCGGGCCTCGAACTCACAACGCTCCTCCTACCTCAGCCTCCCGAGTGCTGGGATTAAAGGCATGTGCCACCACTCCCGGTTTAAAGTTATCTTTCTAGTAGACCATGAACTATATCTGTTGGTAAGAATTTTGTCTTATTACTTGAAGTATTGTATTTCATGCTTATTACAGACTACACAGTTTTTAGCTTAACAATGTTGAATCAATGAAGTGCTTTTATAAGGTATAAGCTACAAATGATTTTTTATAAATCTAAACAACAGGTTATTAACATAGATAGAAATATTTATAGAGCCTCAGATTTTGTCAATTTAACCTGTATCAAGAACATTCACATTTTAAAAATGTTCTTTACAAGTGCACTAGAATTTTAACCTAATTTGTAGCACTCACTTTTGAAGGTATCATTTTAAGGCCTATAATAAATTCAGATATGGTCACATCTCAACAGAAAATACATGTGAATCATCACTGTCATATCTCCCATGTAACTGAAGTTTAAGTGTAGAAGACATGATTATCAATGATTTTTTTTATCTACAGATGTGCACTTTAATGACATTAAAATGCTATCCTTTTCCAGGTATATTTGTAAGTCTTTTTAAATAAATACAACATATATGTACATAAGGAATGCTTAATCATTATTCACGATTGGTGCTTAATTTTAAATTTCTGTGTTGTTTTTGCTTATTCCTAAAAAAGAAATGAAATTTAGGGAAAAAAAAGTTCATTCATATAAGATTAATTATCCAATAAGTGTAACTTCTGTTTAATTAAAGATTAAATCATAGCTGTGACAAACTACATTTTTCCAAGTAAATTTTGGCAGGAGAATTTTGTCCACACAAAAAGTATTCACTATCCCTGAATTGAGTGGTCAATTGTTCTGTAGAACAATGATAAATATGCCTATCTATTTATTTTATTATTTGAAGAAAAAATTGAAATACAGGACAGATTTTCAATTTGATTTTTTGTTTGGCATTACAGAGTTGTATGGTTATGGTTTGCGACTAGTTAATGGTACCAGAGTCATAGTGTTAATCAGACTGAAGAATTACAGAGAAAAGATCAGATATAGAAATAAAAGTCCCACATGAACATACACAATATGGAAAATGAATAGTGAAATAAGTGGCAAGAAGCATGTAACCAGACTTAATCTGAGATATCTCTAATAAGAATTGAGATGATGATTAAATAATCTTGGAATTACTCCAATTAAAAGTAGCACAAAAATATTAGGAAAGGCTTGCAAATTTTCCACTATAGTGCCATTTTCCCATTACCTTGAATATTGCACAAAATGCTAGTAATATCTATTCATTCTAAGCATATTCTTCCAGAAAAAGAAAATCAAAATGTTGGGTAACTGCCACATTAAACAAACTTTTTAAAATGAGTATTGTGTTATTATTCATATTTCAGTGAGAGCCTTCAAGAATCGTTTGAGTTTTTATGTCTAACTATGGAGCCTGAAAACCTCTAGGGGAAAAAGAAAAGCACCAAATACTTTATGTCAAACTCCCTACTGTTGTACCCCTAAAATTTTGCTGATGGAATTGAATTTAGTCATTAGATACAGTAAAAGTCATCAGGAGTTCTGCCTCTGATTAATTTTTCTCAAATATAGATGCACTGGGACTAAAAATATTACATTATTTTTTAAATGTAGCTTAAAAGAAAGTGAATATATTATTACAGAATAAGCACATTTAAAGTATTACGCTTTGAAGAATTGACACATGAGGAAAATTTGTCTTAACACCTTCAGAGCAGCAGCTTAACATTTGATCTGAGTTGAGGGGTGGAATATTTCAGTGCTAGTGCAAATGCTGAAGTGCATTATTCTAAGAGCAGAGAATTACTAAATTACTAGCAATTGCCGTCAATCATCTTATTGCCATCCTGAGATGCGAAGGGTGATTTTTAATACATTGGAAACATTATTACAAAGTGGGAAAAAAAAAGGAACTAATCTTTTGCTGAAAGTTACTTCATTTATTGTAAACTTTTCTGGCTATTTCTGCCTTTCATGACTGCAACAGGTATATCACAGTAAGATTTTGAAATTCAGGGTTTTATAAAATTCTACAATTTTATTAAATACTGTTTCCCTCAATTAAATCAAAAACTGAAGGTCAATTCTATTGCTTTTTATAAGGCTGAAAACAAAAACAAAAATGTAGTGGGAATAAGTAATTTATCATTATTTGACCTCCACAGGAGAATTTTACAGACCAGAAGAGATGAAATGTATAGATTTTGTTGAGAGCTAAAAACTTTTTTTTCCTTTTTTTTTATCCTTGAAGCTGGACTGTAAATATATCAGTGGCAAAGCTGTAAGAGGAAGAGAGTTTAAATTTCCACTTGGTAATACCATCCACTTGGTAATACCATCAAGTTTGTTTCACTACTATGAGGATACATAAGACAAAAAAATCTGAGTAGAAGTAAAAGACAAGAGGAATGGATATCAAATACATTTTTTCTGAAGAAACTGAAGAATGATCTAAAGTAAAATGAATTTTCTAAATCAGCAAGATTAAAGTTAGCAATTAGCTATACAGGAGGTCAAAGAAAGAGTTAGGATAAGTTTAATTACAGAACACCAAGATAGTTATATGCATGTACCTGTTCTCTAAAGTGAATGCAAACTTGATGTTCAGCAAATAAGTACTACTAATAGTAAAAAAGCCAAGTTACTCTTTTAGAACACCTAGAACTCTACCTGTTATAAAATCTGTTATACACACAACTACACAAGTAGTCAATAAACAAAACAGTAATCTTTCTTTGTGTTTTAACAAAAACATGCAACACTAGAAAACAAAGAACTCACCAATACATACACTAATTGTTGCTTATATATCTACTTCCTACTTCCTGATGGTCAAAATTTGTTTTGCAAGAATTTGTAATAATTAGCTTCCAAATTAGTACCCAACAAAAAGATTTTATCAAGGCTACTTTGAGAATAATAACTATGCATAAGTGAATGTAAAATACTTTAAATTCCCCATTCCCTTTCTGCTTTCTTAGTTTTCCCCTTTGTCTCCCCTCTCCAATCAAATCTTAATATATGTTAGAAAATGCAGAAGATATAAAAGATAAATGAAGCACAGTTCCCAAGTGCAGAAGATTTGTAATCTAGTAACCAGGAAAGACTAATTCTTACTTCATAGACTTTTATTCTTTCCCAAGTTCTGCAGTAAAAATAATATCTATTTTATAATTTAATAAAGTTTTATAAGCATTTACACAAAAATGCCCACTTTCTCTGTCCTAAAAGCTATATAGTCTGCAATATTTCCCTTTGACAATAATAAAATTAAAAAGCCTAAGATTGTTCTTTTGAAATTATTTATTAACTAAATACAGTGTAACTGCTACACTTACACACAAAATTCTTTAAAAAAATAGCAACTGCCCCCAAAAAAGTTATTGAAGACTCTGTATTTCATTCAGTAAGTCTTAAGTAGGCTCTTGAAAATAGCTTACTTTATAAAATTGTTCAAGAACTTATCAAAACCTTAGAAAGAAGCAAATGAATGATTGCTTGTTCTTTTCGATTCCTGCTGGATAGACAGTGCAAATCAGTCTCAATTCGCAAGTATCTATCTTTCTAGGATTCCATACTTTTGTTCCAGGTACTTACTACTGTAAGATAGTTTACAATTCTAAAGGTGTAGATGTTCACTGTGTTTCTTAAAACTAAAACCCGCAACCATGTAAATGATTCTTGTCACACAATAATTGAAATAAGTTTTTATCTAGTAGAGGTGAGAGTAATTTCGTGTAGAAAAGATAGACCTAAAGATTACAGTTTTATTTATCTGTAGGGAATTAACTAGTTTTGTTTCTAAATGCAATATTTTATTGAACCATTCTTTTTTCACCCAGTTCTGTTTCTAAAAGTCTTATCTTGGTGTTCCTCTCATTTTTAGCACATGCATACTTTAAATTCGTAAAAATGATGTGTTTAGCTTTGAAAAAAATTTTCTTAGATTATATGCTTTGGTTTATAAGCTACTATTTATCTTGGAGGGTGTAATGCAAAATCTGCAATTGAACCACAGAACTATATTTAAAGTGCCAAATATTTAAATTTTATAAACATTCTATAAGGTAGCATAGAAATAAAATTTAGGTAATCTTGGAATTGTTGAGGAATTTTTAAATTTAATACCAAAAGCATAAGCAATGGAAGAAAATAAATAGATTGACCTTCATGAAAAAAAAATCTGCTCTGAAAACACACTTCAAAGAAAATGAAAAGACAATTCCAGACTAAAAGTTATTATCTGCAAAATAATTAACAACAGTGGTATCAGATTTACAAAGAATTCTGAAAAATCACTAATAAAACAAACCACTCAATTGATGAACAAAAAATCTGAGAAGACATCTTGCCAAGAAAATACAAAGATGGCAAACCGCTAAATGAAAAAATTACTTTGATCATATGTAATAAAGGAATCACAAATTAAAATGACATATTTTACACTTTAGGATGACTATATTCAAAACATAAACAATACCAAGTGCTGGCGGGGATGTGGAGCAAAAGAAATTCATCACTGGAAAGGATGAAAAATGATACAGCCACTTTGGAAGATAGGTGGGCTATTTTTTACAAAACTAAGCATATTTTTCTTATACAAGCCAGCAGGCACACTCCTTGGTAATTATCCAAATAAGCTAAAAACTGACACATCTATATCTGCACATGAATGGTAACAGCAATGATATTTATAAGTACCGAAACTTAGAAGCAATGAAGGTAATGTTTCAATAGGTGAATGACTGCACTGTGGAACACAGAGACAATGAAATATTTAAAATGTGATACAGGGCTGGGAGTTTGGCTCAGTGCCTTAAGCGCCTGCCCTGGCAGGCGCGAGGTTGTGAGTTCAATCCCCGGTGCCGCAAAAAAAAATAAAATAAAATAAAAAAAAATAAAAAAAAATAAAAAAAAAAAATAAATAAAATGTGATACAAATAAACAAGGTATCATATCAAGAAAAAGTATGAAGCAAACTCAAATGAACATTGTTTACAGATGAACCCCATCTGGAAGGGCTACGTGATTATGGCAAAGCTATGGAGATAGTGAAAAGACCTAGTACCAAGAGTTCTGTGGAAAGGTGGTGGGATGAACAACGGAGTATTTATAATAATCATCATAATGCAGCTGTTTAGTGTGACACTGAAATGTCGAATACACGTCAATAAATGTTTGCCAAAACCCATAGAATTTACAACATGGATAAATTCTAATGTAAGCCATTTAGTTATTAAGGATACCTCAATTTTGGTTCACAAGTGCTAACACAGAGGATATTCTTCAAATGTTCTATACTCAGGCTAAGTCTGCTTTAGGCCTTTAATAAGCACTGTGCTTAACTTCTAAGGTTAGAGGAAAATTAGGAAAATGTAATTGTATATATTCAACAATGTGCATTACCTATAGATGCTTACAATTAATAAGTAGAAATTTTGTACATCAAATTTCCTGAGAGTATAACTAAGAAAAAGTTTTCAGTGTTATTTCTTCAATTCTTTTACCCTTCATAGGCATCTTTTGTTTATTTTTTGTTTGAATTTTTAACAAATATTTTTTGAGTATCTCTTGTTTTCAAGACAGGCATTGTGCTAGACAATATGTGGGTGTCATTTCTTTATTCTTATAATGATTCCAGAAGATGTATCTGTTACAGCTCAATTTTATAGAAGAAGTAATTGCGGTTTTGGACAGATAAACACCTTTCCATGATTCAGTTATAGTAATTGAATCATAACTCGAAATCAAGATTTGTTCAACCCACTAAGATTCTATAAATTCTAAAATCTTATCTGCCCTTCATATATAATGATTCCATAATTATATCATTCAGTTATTCCAACAGCATAATGGGAAAGAGGAAATTATAGCTTTAAATTTTTTGTAAATAATGCAATGTATTGTGTGCGCTATTGTGCTATAGATTGGTGCACATTATGAGTTTTCACTATTATTTCAGCATTGTTAAAGGCATCTAAACATTTTTAGAAGGACAATTTTAATTCTACAAGGCTCACATGGACAGTACTCTAATAATGTTAATATTCTGAGTCTGCATGGAGTCATCACAGTAGGAAAGAATCTAAAGTATGAATTCTAAAGATATCACCAGGAAAGACGGCTATATTAACAAACGAGGCTTGTGCTTCAGCTATTGAGCCACTCTGGTATAGAAACAAAAGTCTAGGTTACTGCCTTTTATGCCATCCTTACTTTGACAATGCAACCAAAAAAAGACAAACCTTTTTTGAGGCATTCTCATTCAGACCATACTTTCTTTCACTGAGTCTTCTTCTTTTTTCATGTTAATTGTCCCATTGCTTCCTCTCCCATAGACCAAGAGCCTATTAACATCTAATAACAAAGCACTGAGTAAAGAAAAAAGAAATAGCTTTGAGGATATTACCAGATTGAACATCAGGACTGTCAGCAGGAGCAGACAGTAGTGAGCAATTCTCCTGTATTATGTAATTAAATCATTGGATTCCTGCACACTGGATGCTAATGCTGGATGCCTCTGTTGCTGGATCTTCTTGTATAAACAGTCAGTAATTATTTAGGTGCTATTCCTTCTAGGTTCAAAATGTATGACAACTTGGGATACCTAATTATGAAACATGTACTTTTGGACACAGACATATGTGAATTTGGCACTATTTAAAATGAAGTGTTAGGGGAATGTGGTGCACAGAAGAACACAAACTCAAAGGAATGCTTATTTAATTTTTTCTTTGTCCTCAGAATACTAAGTACACTTGTCATTTATTTTTATTACCTTCTCCAATATATTACTTCTTTATATTGAAAAAAAGGCTAACCATTATAAAGCACAAGATTATTATTGGAAATATGTCTTAGAGGAGAGGAGGTCACTTTTTTAGACAATGGATTGATGCTAAGGTCAAACACAAACCCTTTTTTGCTGAAATTATAGCTCTCTTGTATTTTGCTTTCAAATGCCAAAAAAGAAAAAAATAGCAGAGTGCATTCTTCTTCATTAGACAAATCCTCCTCCTCCATCTCATTTGTAATTGTTTCAAGGAATCTTAAACCCTGATACTTCATTTATGACAATGGGGTCCATGAGACAAAAAAAAAAAAAAAAACCAGAAAGCACAATTTTTTTTTTTTTTTTTTTTTTTTTTTTTTTTTTTTACAGCACTAGGGATCAAACTCACAACCTCACACCTGCAAGGGCAGGCACTTAAGCCACTGAGCCAAACTCCCAGTCATAGTTTTTTTGAGGCAGGGTCACACTATATAGCTCAGGCTGTTCTTGCACTGGCATTGTAGCCCAAGCCGGCCTCGAACTCACAATGCTCCTCCTACCTCAGAAAGCACAATTTTTAATTTAATATTTCAATTTAATATTTCAAAAAATATTCACTAACATTATGTAAATCACTGAAGAACTAAGGGCAATTTAATAACAAATCACAGGCTAATAAAATCAAGACTATTAATATCTAGTTTAAATGTATAGGGTAAATACCTCGCTTCCAGAGAACTCAAAGTTGAGTCTTTAATCTCCAAGATCGATGCATATAATTCTCCTTTCCATGCCAGAAAGTTCTACAGAAACTTCTTTAATGGACTTCTCAATTAAATCTCACAACTTCTCAATTAAATCCCAACTTCGCTAACATCGGTGATTTCTTTATTTCTTGATTCTTTGTGTTCTTATATACTGTTCCCTGATATTCAGGTTTAACTCAACATCATACACAGATAAAAAATCATATTGAATACAGATTTATTTAAGTATCAACAGAGTGATGGTAAAAAACACTTTTGGCTTTATTTAATAAAACTTTAATAATTAGGATGTAATCAGGGAGAAATAGTTAATGACAGTGCTTACTAGAGTTTATTTTAACAAGTATCAAAATCACTGAAGTAAAATTATCATGAATTATAATTTCTGGAGAATGTTTATAAAAGTTTTTCCCTCAATTACAAATTGGGTATCCACATGAAAGTGACAACTAAATTTGCTGACATGTGTTAACACCTTTTAAATGGAACCAGTTTATGGGACTGTTGTAGGAAAACTACTTTTATTTATATCTAGGGCAGATATAGAAATTCAGTCATAACTTCACTGAAAATCACAGAAGATACTGAGTGTTTCGTAGAAATCAATAAATTGTTCAACTTATGCAATCAATTATTGGAATTAGGTCAATAAATGATAGACCTCAAATTATTAATTTCAAAGAAGTACCTTTGTAGCAACAAAAATACTTTCATGCACAAACGTGTTTATAGACCAGTATTATAATAAATTTGAATCGCAACTTCTGATCTAAATAGCACTAACAATAAATCTGTTTTGTAATGCATACTAATCATTGGTAAACACTCTTAACTGCTCCTTTAACAGGGAATCTTAACATGGAAGACTTAGGGAACACTATTATTTATTAACTCTTGAACAATCCATTAATTAACAACTAGGTGTTGCCAAAATAAACATGAGATATGATTGAAAAAAAGTGTGGCTAAATAAAAAATATATTACAATGAAAGCTACATTTCTATTAATCCCATTCAAATCTCCTATGTGTCAAACACATCTACACCATATTCTTGTCACTTTCTGAAGCAGTTTTGGAAGTTCCTTTTTGTGAGTGTCTTTAGTGGCCCTGTTGTTTTTTCTTCAAAGTCCTAAACTGATTAAAAACATTTACTTTCACAGTCATTTTGGCTTTGGGAAAGAGCCAGAAGTTACAAAGTGCCAGGAATGATGACCTGATGAATAAAGTGGATGGTGACTCACTGGGGTGTTATAGATAGATAGATAGATAGATAGATAGATAGATAGATAGATAGATATTTTTGATCAAACCTCATGAAAGCACTCATGAAAAAGGACTTCCAGACTTGCATCAGAATGTGTAAAGAACAGTAGGGTAAGTGGGGGACTAATAGAAATGTACTTTGTACTATAATATATCATTTAAAATGTAAACATTCATTGTATTTTCTGATTATTCTTTGTATAACACTGAAATTCCCAGAGGAATCTCAAAACCCTCAGTTCTGCTTATTGATGTTTTTCTTTCTTTCTGTTTGAAAAATTATTGTAGTTGTAAACTAATTTTTTAATTCAATCAGTATATATACACATATATTTATATTAATTAATTCAGTGTATCCTTTATTCATTCAATGAATATTTACAAAGGTCCTATCATAAGATTATTTGCCAGATATAAGAAATGGCAAAATAAATAAGTCAGTCTGTACTTCACAAATCCAAGAAATAAGCACCCAAACACATTACTGAAAGGAAGATGCC
>RJWM01020579.1:0-27635 GCA_004363535.1 Dasyprocta punctata | reverse complement strand
TAGCTCAGGCCGGCCTTGTGCTCGCATTGTAGCCCAAGCAGGCCTCGAACTCACAACGCTCCTCCTACCTCAGCCTCCCGAGTGCTGGGATTAAAGGCGTGCGCCACCACGCCCAGCTCCTGATCTTTTATTGAAGGACAGTTTCTTTTAAAATCAAACTGGAAATGGTGGCACATGCTTCTAGTCCCAGCACTCAGGAGGCAGAGGCAAGAGGATGGCCACAAGTTCGGGGCCACCCTGGGACACAGTGAGTTCAGGGTTAGCCTGAACTACATATTGACACCCTGTCTCAAAAAACCACAAATAAATAAATGAAGATCGTCTCTCAACATTTTAATGTTGGGGCTCTGAAATATGTAGTAAGACATAGTCTGGATGGTGTCTAGAATAGAGAAGCAAAGAAAATTTTTCTTCTTGTAGAGTAAGGGTCCTGGCTGTGGGTTAGTGGTAACAATAGGCTAAAAGAAGTAGGCTGTGTGTGTGGTGGTGCACACCTGTAATCCCAGCACTTGTGATGTGGGGCAGGAAGATGACCTCGAGTTTGAGGCCAGCCTAGGTTACGTAAGTGAGTTCAAGGCCAGCTTAAACTCCATAATAAGACCCTGTCTCCAAAAAAAAAAAAAAAAAAAGGTAGTAAGAGGAAAATAACCAAGTTACTAAGTAAGTGGTTCTCTAAATATGATTCTGTTCGCAGAATTTGGGAAAGGGAGTAGTTAGTTGGTATTTGATAAGTGATTTGCCCAATATCCTATTCCAGGGATACCCTTAAGTGCTACAGACAAGTCTTTTCCCTGCATGTAACTAATTAGTCTTTTTTTTCCCTTGCCCTTGTGTTTTTGAATTTCCCATCCCAGCACATTTGAGAGCCACAGTCCTCTTCTATCGATAATAACAAACTCACTAGAGTTGTTCTTGCAAGAGGCAACAGCATATGAGGTTTGAAAAGCCTCTTAATAATTCTGATAGTCTTATTCCCACCCTGTAGGAAGTCCTAGCTATTAGCTATTGTGGGCCAGGCTTTTGTCTTTGGAAACAGCAGTAGGATGACTACTTGATTCACCTGACAGGTGCTACTCCAGTAAGGTGACTACATGTGGCATGAAACCAGAAGCCAAAATCCAAACTGCCACACAAGGGTTGGGGGAGGAGCTGGGAGGTGGAAGTTCAAGGATGATTCAGAGGTTTGTAATCTGTCCCATCAGTGAGTATAACCTGAATGGATGTACTTTACCAAGCCATTCACCAGCTTTCTTTGGCGGCCAATGAGTAAATGAAATGAGGTGTTGTAGTGTTAGGTGTGACAGTCCTCAGGTGCTTCCTGTGTAGAGTTGTTTGCCTTGCTCTTGGAGATTAGGGTTAATTCAATGTTTCCTCTCCCTGAGACTCCTCCCCTCATAGTCAAGAACCCCTTAAAAAAGAAATAGGAGCTTTCTTTCCCGTTTTACCATTGAAGGGAATTATCTGTTCTCTGTTCCCCCCTCCTCAGACTTGACTTCTTCTTTCCTGTGATCCACAGTTTTTTTTTTTTTTTTTTTTTTTTTTTTTTGTGTGTGTGTGTGTGCACCAGGGATCAAACTCACAATCTTGCGCCTGCCAGACAGGTGATTAAGCCACTGAGCCAAACTCCCAGCCCTAGTTTTTTGAGGCAGGGTCACACTGTGTAGCTCAGGCCAGCCATGCACCCAAGTTGTAGCCCAAGCCAGCCTCAAACTCACAATGCTCCTCCTACCTCAGCCTCCTGAGTGCTGGGATTAAAGGCATGCGCCACCACGCCCGACTTGATCCACAATTTTTTTTTTTTTTTTTTGTGGCACCAGGGATTGAACTACAACCTTGCGCCTGCCAGACAGGCGCCTAAGCCACTGAGCCAAACTCCCAGCCCTTAATCCACAATTTTAAGAAACAAATTTATTGAACTCAGTCATGTACAAGTCACTGTTCTAGATGCTTTTATGCAAAGTATATGTAGTTCAACTGTTCTAAAATTGGCTGTATTACCATTTTAGAGATGTGAAGACTAAAGCTTAGAAGTTAGGTCACACAGTTAAGGTAACATAGATGGAAAGTAGCAGAACCTAAATTTCAGGGGTTTTGTTTGGTTTGGTTTGGTTAAATCCTGGAGTCCAAAGGCTACGTACAAAACCTGGAATTCTGATTCCTAAGGCAGAGAGGTATGTATCCCAGCTTCCAGGGATGGAGGCCAATTAGCTTTTCCTCCCATTTTTGTTTTATCCAGGTCCCCTGCTCATTGGATATTGCCTTCTCACTTTGGGGGCAGGTCTTGCCAATTAGTCCACTGAGGCATAGTCTCTTTCAGAAACATTCTCACTCTTGGTATTCCCCCTCTATCCAACACAGGGCCTCATGCCCACTACATAGGCACACTACTACTAAGCTTCATCTCCAGACCCTAGGTATTTCTTCATCTAGTCAAATCGACATCTAAGTTTAACTATGTGGTGCATTCCTGTAATCCTAGCACTATGGGAGGCTGAAGCAGGAGGATTACAAAATCAAGCCTAGCCAGGGCAACACAATGACTTAGCAAAACACTGTCTCAGAATTAAAATAATGTTTTTTTTGTTTTTGTTTTTGTTTTTTTGTGGCACTGGGGATTGAACTCACAACCTCATGCCTGCGAGACAGGTGCTTAAGCCACTTAGCCAAACTGCCAGCCCTAGTTTTTTGAGGCAGGGTTGCACTGTGTAGCTCAGGCCAGTCTTGCGCTCGAGTTGTAGCCCAAGCCAGCCTTGAACTCACAACGCTCCTCCTACCTCAGTCTCCCAAGTGCTGGGATTAAAGTCATGTGCCACCACGCCCGGCTAGAATTAAAATAATTTAAAAATACTTCTGGTCGTGGTAAGTGTCCAGATTCTGTTCTACTCCTGGCTGGTTGCAAGAAAGAGGTGTTCCACCACCCTGCTGATGCACAGTTATATTCCAAGTACGCTGGGAGGTGGAGGAAGGAAGATTGTGAATTCAAGCCCAGCCTGGTAACTTACTGATTTAGCAAGACCCTTCTCAAAATAAAAAATAAAACAAGGCCAGGGCAATGGCTCAGCTTGATGGCCCTGGGTTCAAGCCCCAGTCCTGTCAAAAAAAAAAAAAAGAGAGATTTTAAAGGTAGTAATTCATTGTAGACCATATATGATAAGGTGGTGGGTTTTTTTTGGCTATGTTTTGGTTTTTTTAATTTGTTTTGGTGTCTTTGCTTTTTTTGTACTGGGGATTGAACCCAGGGTCTTTGCTCTAAACTACATCCTCAACAGCTTTTTTTTTTTTTTTTTTTTTGAGACAGGGTCTTGCTGTGTAGCCCAGGTGGGCTTTGAACTCACAGCAGTCCTCCTGCCTCAGCCTCCCAAATGCTGGGATTACAGGTGTGTGCCACCATGCCCAGCTAGCACTTGTTTTTTTTTATTTTGAAATATGGTTTCCAGGTCGGGAGTTTGGCTCAGTGGCTTAAGCGCCTGTCTGGCAGGCACGAGGTTGTGAATTCGATCCCAGGTACCGCAAAAAAAAAAAAAAAAGAAAAAGAAACTATGAAATATGGTTTCTTTAAGTCACTAAGTTGCACAGGCAAGGCTCAAACTTGCAGTCCTCCTGCCCCAACTTTCAAGAGCACTGAGGTTGCAGGTATGTGCCACCACATCTGGCCTCTCTTGACAATCCTTTGAGATGGATACTGTTACTGTTCTCTGCCGCGACCCATGGGGCTCTTAAGGTTCTTGGGGTGAAGGGCCGCGAGAGGCTAAGAAAATAAAGACAGAGAGAAAGCTGGAGTCAGGTGGAGCCCTTATCCTCCTGATGGGAGGACAGGAACTGCTCAGCCAATGTTGTGGGTTTATTTATACACAGGGAAGGATGACGTCAATTTTAGCCCCTCTGCCTAGCAACCCAGGCCTGGAATGTTTAGGACCCTCCTGTTTTGCTGGGTTGTGGGAGCATTTTTCACGTGGTTGATCTAGGTGTTCTTTGTTACTTTGGTAAGGTCATGTCTGGGTCATGCCCTAAGTCAATTTCCAGCTTCAAGGGCTCCCAACAGTTCTCTTTCTACAGAAAAGAGTATTGAGGCATGGAAATGGTTTAGCTACAGTTACAGCACTAACAAGTGTGATACAAATGGAAATGGTGTATAATAGCAGTTGCTTGCTTCCTTCCTTCCTTTATGTATGTATGTATGTATGTATGTATTTATTTGTTTGAGACAGAGTTTCCCTATGCAGTTTGGAGTGACCTTGAACTCATCATGTAGGCTAGGCTGGCCTCAAGCTTGCAGTGATCCTCCTGTCACAACCTCCCTAGTGCTGGGATTATAGGCATGCACGACCATTTTCAGTATAGTAGTGGAATTTTAAGGCTACATGAGCAAGCTTTTTACAGACCAACATTGCTTTGTAAATTGGAGATCTGGCGAAAAAATATTGCTGATAGAGATTAGGAGCAGTTGAGATCAGGTGGGTAGGTAGGTTGTTTGTTTTGAGACAGGATCTCACTATGTAGTTCATGCTACCTTAAACTCAGGCTGGCCTCTAACTCAGAGTGATCCCCCTGTGTCAGCCTCCTGATTGCTGGGATTACAGATGTATGCCTCACTATGCCATGTCTTTTAAAGTAGCATTCCTCACCAGGGTGATAGTATAGCCTGCAATCCCAGCACTTAGGAGGCTGAGGCAGGAGGATTGCCATGAGTTTGAGGCCAGCCTGGGCTATATAGCAGCATAATGTCTTAAAAAACAAAACAAAACAAAACAAAACAAAAAACGGAGCAAGAGAGCAGCACTCCTTACAGATTTGAGAGATAGCTGTAACTGACCAGTTGTGACTCACTTTCAGTGTTGCATTCTTACAGCCATGTTAGGACACCTACCCTTTTTCTTCCTCGTTTTCTTTCTCAGTTTGTTTTCTTGCTTGTTTATATTTTTAACAGTAAGTAAAAAGGAGAGGGTGTTCATTCATTGGTTCTGACAATTCTCACATAAGAAAAAAAATGACCAGCTTTTATTTTATGTCCAAGTTCATGAAAGAACAACCTCCAACTAAAAGTTTCTATTTTCATCTTAGGATTTCCTTATTTATTTATTTATTTATTTATTTATTTTTGTGCCAGGATCAAACTCACAACCTTGCCCCTGCCAGGCAGGCTCTTAGGCCACTGAGCTAAATCCCCAGCCCTATTTTTTGAGACAGGATCTCACTATGCAGTTCAGGCTGGCCTTGAACTCACTTTGCAGCCCAGGCTGGTCTCAAACTCCTAGTGATCCTCCTGCCTCAGGCTGCCAAGTGCTGGGATTACAGGCATGTGCCACCATGCCCAGCTGCTTACCCTTCTTATTTACAAAGCTTTGTTTCAATTTTTTCTTCTTTTTTTTTTTTTTTCTTTTCCCTTTTTCCCTCCCGGCTCCATAGTTCCCCTCCCCATTCGAGGATTTCCTTATGTCACAATATCTATTATACATTTTGGTCCTTATTTACACTTTTAATACAGTATTTACACAGGATGTCCAATTTATTTCATTTAAGAATATGGTCTTGGGACTGGGGATATAGTTCAGTGGCACAACGCCTGCCTGGCAAATGGGAGGTCATGAGTTTGATTCTTGGTACCAAGGGAAAAAAAAAAAAGTATGGTCTCAAGTTGCATCCATTTACCTAGAAATGGCTGAAGTTTATATTCTTCTTTATGGCCAAGTAATACTCCATTGTATATCCATTCATCAGTTCACGGGCATTTGGGCTGTTTCCAAGATTTAGCTATTATAAATTGTGCCACTATAAACATGGGTGTAGATATATCACTGTGGAATAATGCTTCTAATTCTTTTGGGAAGATAGCAAGAAGGGGGATAGCTGGGTCAAATAGAACCTTTTTTTGAGGACTCTCCATAATGATTTCCACAATAGTTGTACCAGTCTACACTCCTACCAACAGTGGAGAAGGGTTCCTTTTTCCCCAAAGCCCCACCAGCATTTGATTTTTTGTGCATGTGTGCGTGTGTGCATGAGAGAGAGAGAGAGACAGAGAGAGACAGGGTCTTGCTGTGCAGTTGAGGATGGCCTTGAGCTCACTTTGTAGCACAGGCTGGTGGTCTTTAACTTGCAGTGATCTCCTCCCTCAGCCTCCCAGTGCTGGGATTACAGGCATGTACCACCATGACTGGCTGTTACTGATTTCTTGATAATGGCCATTTCTGGAGTGAGATGGAACGTCAGTGTTGTTTTAATGTGCATCTATTGGATAGTGTTTTTTCATATATTACTTGCCATTTCTATTTCTTCATCTGAAAAGCGTATTCATTTCAGATGCCCATTTTTGAACTGGATCTTTAAATTTAGGAGGGATCTGATTTTTGGTACCTGGGATTGACCTCACAACCTCGCGCTTGCCAGGCAGGTGCTTAAGCCACTAAGCTAAATCCCCAACCCTATGTTGTTTTGTTTTTTTTTTCCGGCACTGGGGATTGAACTCACAACCTCGCGCTTGCCAGGGCAGGCGCTTAAGCGGCTGAGCTAAACTCCCCAGCCCTGGTTTTTTGAGGCAGGGTCGCACTATGTAGCTCAGGCTGGCCTTGTGCTCGCGTTGTAGCCCAAGCCGGCCTCGAACTCACAATGCTCCACCTACCTCAGCCTCCCGAGTGCTGGGATTAAAGGCGTGCGCCACCACGCCCGGCTCCCAACCCTATTTTTTGAGACAGGGTCTCATTATGCAATTCAGCCTGGCCTTGAACTCAGTTTGTAGCCCAGGCTGGTCTCAAACACACAATGATTCTCCTGCCTCAGCCTCCCAAGTGCTGGGATAACACGTGTGTGCCCAGCTTGAGTTCTTTATATATTCTTTATATATCAGTCCTTTGAGGAATAACCCGCAAAATGTTTTTCCCTCTCTGGGTTGTCTCTTCACTCTGCTGGTGGTTTCTTTTGCTATGCAAAAGCTTTTTCATATGATATCCCAGTCGTTGATTCTTTGTAATATATCCTCTGTAATTAGGGTTTTCTTCATAAAGTTTTTGCCTATATCAGTGTCTTTAAGAGTTTTGCCTATTCTGTCTTCCAGCAGGTAGTGTTTCTATTTTATTTTATTTTTTTATTTATTTTATTTTATTTATTTATTTTTTTTTTTTTGCGGCACCGGGGATTGAACTCACAACCTCACACCTGCCAGGGCAGGCGCTTAAGGCACTGAGCCAAACTCCCAGCCCTGGTTTTTTGAGGCAGGGTTGTACTATGTAGCTCAGGCCAGCCTTATGCTGGCGTTGTAGCCCAAGCCGGCCTCGAACTCACAATGCTCCTCCTACCTCAGCTCCCGAGTGCTGGGATTAAAGGCATGCGCCACCATGCCCGACTTATTTTGTTTATTTATTTTTGGTACCAAGTACTGAACTTACAACCTCGCACCTGCCAGGCAGGTGCTTACGCCACTGAGCTAAATCCCCAGCCCTATTTTTTGAGACAGGTTCTCACCATGCAGTTCAGGCTGGCCTTGAACTCACTTTGTAGCCCAGGCTGGTCTTGAACTCAACAGTCCTCCTGCCTCAGCTACCCTAGTGCTGGGATTAAAGACATGCATCACCATGCCTGACAGTGTTTCTATTTTAATATTTAGATCTGTGATCCATTTTCATTTCAGTTTAGTGCATGGTGAAAGATATGGGTCTAGTTTTCATCTTCAGCATGTGGAAAGACTTTTTTTTTTCAGTGGCACCGGGGATCCAACTCACAGCCTTGTGCCTACCAGGCAGGTGCTTAAGCCGCTGAGCCAAACTCCTGGCCCTAGTTTTTTGAGACAGGGTCGCACTATGTAGTTCAGGCCGGCCTTACACTCACATTGTAGCCCAGCTCGGCCTCCAACTCACAACTCAGCATTGTTTATTAATGAGGCTTTCTACGGTAAAGGTGTTTGACTCCTTTGTAAAGATAAGGTACCTGAGTGTGTTTGGAATTGTTTCCACACCTTCTAATTTTGTTCCACTGATCCTTAGACCTGTTTTTCTGTCAGTACCATGCTGTTTTTATCACAGTAGGTTGTATGATTTCAAGTCAGGGATTGTGATGCCCCTTCCCTTCCCTTTGTTTACTCAGAATTGCTTTTAGTGTTCTAGGTTTTTTCTGGTTCCAAATGAATTTTAGAATTGTTCTTCTCTAATTTTGTGAGATATACTATTGGTATTTTGATCAGGATTGTATAACAATTTTGGATGTAAGGCCATTTTCAATATATTTGTTCTTCTAAGCCGGCGTGGTGGCACACACCTTTAATCCCAGCACTCGGGAGGCTGAGATAGGAGAATCATTGCGAGTTTGAGACCAGCCTGGGCTACAAACTGAGTTCAAGGCCAGCCTGAATTGCATAATGAGACCCTGTCTCAAAAAATAGGGTTGGAGATTTTTAGCTTAGTGGCTTAAGCACCTGCCTGGCAGGCACGAGGTTGTGAGTTCAATCCCCGGTGCCGAAAAAAAAAAAATATATATATGTATATATATATGTGTGTGTGTGTGTGTGTGTGTGTGTGTGTACATACATACATATATATATATGTTCTTCCTACCCAAGAACCAGGGAAATCTTTTTATTTTCTGATACCTTCTTCAATCTCCTTTTTCAGAGTTCTATAGTTTTCAATGTAAAGGGTTTTTTTTTTTTTGTACCAGGGATCGAACTCAGGACCTCATGCTTGCCAGGCTGATGTTTATGCTGCTGAGCTAAACCCCCGGCCCCATGTAAAGGTCTTTTACTTATTTCATTAGATTGATTCCTAGATATTTCTTTTCTTTCTTTTTTTTTTTTTTTTTGCGGCACCGGGGATTGAGCTCACAACCTGGCGCTTAAGCCACTGAGCCAAACTCCCAGGCAGGGTTGCACTATGTAGCTCAGGCTGGCCTTGCGCTTACGTTGTAGCCCAAGCCGGCCTCGAACTCACAACGCGCCTCCTACCTCAGCCTCCTGAGTGCTGGGATTAGAGTGCTGCGATTAAAGGCGTGTGTCACCACGCCTGGCTTATTTCATTATTTTGGATGCCATTGTAAAAAGTTGTTTCCCTAGTTTTTCGCTCAGTGAGTTTGTTATTTGTATACAGGAATGCTACTGATATTTGAGTGTTGACTTTATATCCAGCTATGCCACTGAATTTGGTTTTTAAATCTAGAAGCTTTTTGGTAGTTTTTGGAGTTTTGTAGGTAGAGTATCATTATCCCCAAATAATGATAATTTAATTTCTTTCTTTCCTATCCTTATTGTTTTTCTTTCTTTTGTCTAGTTGTTCTGGCTAATGTTTCCAGCACTATATTGAATAAGAGTTGTGATGGTGAACATCCTTGTCTCCTGATTTTGGAGTGAAAGCTTTCAGTTTTAGTGCTGTGATGTTGGCTGTTGGTTTGTCGCAGCTGGCTTTTGCATGATTGAGATAAAGACCATCTGTTCCATTTTCTGTAGGGTTTTTATCATGAATCGTTGTTGGACTTTGTCAGATGCTTTTTCTGCATCTGTTGAGGTGTTACGTTTTTGTTCTTGGCTCTGTTGATATGGTATTACATTTATTGATTTGCATATGTTGAACCACCCCTGCTTGGTCCTGGTATATAATGTTCTTGATGACTTGGTGCATTCTATTTGCCAATATTGTTTTTGGTACTGGGACTGGAACTCACAACCTCACATTGCCAGGCGTGCACTGTGATTATTTGCCAGTATCTTATTGAGTATTTTTGCATCTGTGTTCATTAGGGAGATAGGCCTGTAGTTCCCTTTTTTTGGTTGGATCCCTCTCTGGTTTTGGTAGCAGGGTAATGCTTGCTTCCAGAAATGAATTTGGGAGTATTGCTTCCCTTTCAAATTCATTGAAGAGTTTGAGAAGTAGCAGCATTAAGTCTTCTCTAAATTTCTTATAGAATTCAGCAGTGAATCCATCAGGGCATGGGCCTTTATTTGTTGGTAGGTTTTTAAATTATATCTTCAATTTTATTAACTGGTTTTGGGTTATTTAGAATTAGTGTATGTTTTTGATTCAACTTCTGCCTCTGTGACTGCAAACAGAGAGAGGGTGGTTGTATCCTTTTCTGAGTCACAAGTAGTTTGTGGAACTGCAGAACTGTCCCCATCATTTCTGTTATTCCAGGAGCTAACTTTGGTCCCAGTTTATCAAATGGATTAACCTGTGGAGTAGCTTTAAATGTATTTGTGCATTGGGAGGGGGATCCACCCCTTAACACTAAGCCGGCTTCTCTCCCTAAGCCCATCTTCCTCTTTAGAAACCAAGGACAGATCCAAGGTATCAAAAAAAAGTGAATGTGGGGTCACAGGAGCTATATGCTGTTTAATCAAACCATGTTGGGGCTAAATCTGAACCAGCAGGAAAAGGGTACTGCTCGAGCATTAATTCAGAAAGATGTATTTTGTCTTTTATTGGGAAAAGAGGGGTTCTGACTACTTGCTATAAGTTGTCATGGGAAAACAAGCCCATAGTGCCCTGCACCTTCTGTCAAAGAGAGCAACTCTCCATGGTTCTGCTGGAAATGCTGTCCAAGTTGCACACTGAGCTCACGCTGTAGCATGTCTCTTGCCTTTGCACTGCACTTTGAGTTCTACCAAACTTTTATCAGTGTCCAAAGAACTCTGGGTCTTTGTGGAACAACAGGAATGCTTTCTCTGCCCACCCCACCGGGGCATGTTGAGAGTAGGAATCTCTTCATTTGAGTCTTGTTCCTGAGGGGACATGTAAATCATCATACTTCTTGATGCTTATTTCGACAGTTTGAGGGATTTCGGTAGCACAGTTTTAGTGTCTCCTTGAAGAATCCTTTGAAGGACTTAATCCCAGTTGTAAGGCAACATTTTCTCTTAAGGAACTGCTTTGCTGCTAAGGAGTGTGGCTTCCAGACTGATGTTTTTCTCTTTGATAGACAAACATCTGGGGCGTTCAGGTCCACATTTTCTCTGTGGCTTCCTCCTTCATGACCGCAGAGATTCTGTCACCTGTATTTGAAAGCATACCACATTTTCCCCACATTATGCACTGATAATAAAATCTTCCAACCAGAAAAGCAATTCTTCTGAAATGCTTTGGAGCTTACTACGCGCCAGGTCACGCTATGCATGCACAGTGCAGCATGCAGGTGCTCAGCCCCGGGTCACGTCCTCTTCCCGCCTTCCCATCCCAGTGGCTGGTGCTGCCTGCGTGGTGTGTGGGGGCGTCGGCTGAGGCGGACTGCGCCAGGTGCAGGCACCCTGCAAGAAAAGGTGGCCACTAGGATGGCGTGAAACCCGGCGACTGGCAGCCTACCCAGCAATAGAGGGGACACTGTCTGCAGTGTACTAGGTGACCTCATCCAGGCACCGGTGGCCAGGCAGGATGGCTCACACGGCACAGCTTCCCAGAGGGCAAGCGTACCCATCCTCCCATAGGTCCTGCTCCTCTGACAGCCCACCCAGCCCTGCCTCCTTCACTCCAGAGCAGGAGCATGGTGACAGGGACCCCAGCATGGAATAGCTTGAACAGGGTTATCTCATGGAGCAATAGTTTTAACATACTCACATGTTTTCCCTTGCCCACAGTTTGGTGACTAGTAAGAAGCAGCAAAGGGTTTCGTTTTTGGTTTTGTGGCAGTGAAGATTGAACACAGGGCCTTCTTACTGAGCTACATTCAAAATCTTTTTATATTCTGAGACAGGACCTTGCTAAATTGCCCAGATGTGCTCAGTGTGAACTTGCAATCCTTTCTGCTTCAGCTTCATAGTAGAGTGCTGAGGTTACAGGTATGTGTCACTACTCACAGCTGCAAAGGTTTTTTGTTTTGTTGTGTTGTGTTTTGTTTTGTTTTTTGAGACAGGGTCTCACTATGTAGTTTTTGCTGGCTTTGAACTCACTATGTAGCCCAGGCTGGCCTCGAACTCGTGGTGATCCTGCTGCCTCAGCTTCCAGAGTGCTGAGATTAAAGCAGCCTTTTGTAAAGGTCTCTTTTCAGTCTTTTCTTTTCTTGCAACAGGGAGAAATGGTACTAAATTCCAAAATGCCCTACAAAAACTCACTCTTGGCATGTAGTGTTTTGTAATATATACAGTATCACCGGCTCTAAAGATTTTTCACAGTCAGACAGCAGTGCCATAGTTGTCAGAAAAAGTATCTCTGGCCTTTTGGCAAAAGGAAGAATGGCATAGGCTTGCTCCAGGATTGGTTTACTTGCACATGTATATATGCGTGTGTAGTCTTTTATAGTTTGCAAAGTACTTTCACATCTGTTGTAATTCATTTGTTACAAGACAGCCTTGTGAGATGTGTGTTGACTGTTAGTGCTGTTTTATTCAGGAAACTGAGGCCTTGATGATTTTATCTTCAGAATAATCTAGTGCAGGCAGTGTGGTGGCACATGTCTTTAATCCCAGCACCAGGGTGACTGAGGCAGGAGGGTTGCCATGAGTTTGAGAACATCCTGAACTACTAGTGAGACTCTCAAAAAAAACAACCGTAATAACAACCTAGTGCAGAGAATTTGTTCTAGTTTAAGACCTTGGTCCTACTTAGTAGTACAATATAGTGCTTGCTTTGGCAGCACATATACTAAAAAAAAGTAGTAAAGTATAACTGGTTGTCTTATTTTAAAGTTGGTGTTAGCCCAGTGTGATGGCCCATGCTTGTAATCCCAGCACTCGGGAGGCTGAGACAGGAGGATTGCCCTGAGTTCAAAGTCAGCCTGGACTACATAGCAAGACTTTGTCAGTAAATAAATAAATAAATAAATAGGTGTTGAATTTCTGTTGCAACTAATCATTCTTCTCGTAACTATTTTTTCTTTGTGTGGGGATGTCCAAATATAGGAAACATATGCTATACTATTTATTTCTGTACTGATGGATACCTTTCTTGAGTCTCAGATGCATCTTTCTAGATCATTTTTCTGAGGTATAGTTTTAAAAATTCCTCCAATGCAGCTATATGGGTAATAAACGCTCAGTTTTTTTTTAATCTGAAAATATCTTTATTTAACCCTCTATTAAGTCATTACCACACACATACACACACACCTCTAATAATACCTTAATAATTATTTTCTCTTGGCACTCTTTAGAAAATTTTCCAGTTTTTACTTTTAGTTGTTGCTGTTAAGTAGTCTCCTGTCAGTTTCTTCTTTTTAATTTCCTGTCTTCACTGTGCTTCACTGAAGCATTAGAAGTACTATTGTGAGAGGTCACCTCTGCCTCCTAGGCTGGAGAGGTTGGGTGCTGACAGCACACTGCATGCTGGACAGATCTTAACAGCCAGCATTAAGGAATGGGTCAGTTTTCTCATTTATTTTCTTTGGCATGAGAAGCAGTTAGATCGGGGTGTGCTGGATACTCTTGACAATTAACCTGCCCTGGAGCCCAGCTGCTGTGAAAGGCTCCTCAGGGAATGCTACTGAAGCTGTGATACAGCAGGCAGTTAGCCTGGCTGCTGTCTTCAGACTGGTAACACCTCCCAAGCTGTTCTGTGACCTTTACAGCTTTCTTATGTCAAATTGTCACATGAAGAGAGGTTGAGTCACTGTAACTTTATTACAAAGGAGAGATGAGTAAGTAATACAGATTTGTTTTTTCCTTTGCAGAATTCATCCTGTCTTGTTCTTGCTGCCCGGCATGCCAGTGCTTCTTCCACGGTAAGGTTTTTTTAAAAATCAGAATTACTGGGGTGGGCTGGCCCTGGACAGAGTGTGTGGCAACCACCTGGTTCCTATTATCCTGAGTGTCCTGGAAGTATCCATTACTGTTGTTATTGTTACAGCAATAATTATTACTATTAATATTTTAGGAAGCAATTTACTCTGGGTGCTGTAGTGTACCCATATAATCCAGTTATTCAGGAGGCTGAGGCAAGAGGATCATAAGTTTGAGGCCAACCTGGGCAACTTAGTAAGACCCTGTCCCGCAAAATTAAAAAAATATTTTTAAAATTAAAAGAGTTGGGACCACAAAGGGCATCATATGCTTAAAATCCCAGGACACTGAAAGGCTGAGGCAGGAAAATGGCAAGTTTGAGCCCAGCCTGAGTAGTTTAGCAACTTAATGACACCCTGTCTTAAAAGAAAAAGTTATTTAAAATTTAGAACCAGAGTTGTAGCTCATGCTGAAGTTCCTGAGTTTAATCTCTAATACTGAAAAAAAGTTGGGGGAGACTAGAAATATAACTTGTAGAGTGCTTGCCTAGCATTTGTGTAAGGCCCTGGCTTCAGTCTGCAGTACCATCAAAGAAAGGAAGAAGGCATGAAGGAAGGAAGGAATTGATTCAGTAGTATAGTGAAATGGGAATAACATATACTTTCATCTCTGATAAGTTTTTAAATCATAAATTATGCATGTCATAAAAATAATTTTCTTTTTTCAGTGTTGGGATTGAGTGCATAGCCTTGCATATGTGAGGCAAGTGCTTTACCATTCAACTACACCCCAGCCCTCTATGGAACATAAACTTTATCATGTTAATCATTTTTAAATGTGTAGTTCAGTGGCAATAAGTACATTCACATTTGTGCAGTCATCAGCATCATCCACAAAACTGTTTCATCTCTTCAAATGGAAATTACTCATTAATCACTTAACAGTTTACCCTGGGTACTGCTCGGGCAGTTGTCATTTCAACCAGTTGATTCTTTAAGAATCAGAAGAATTTATTGAGAGAAAAAAAGTTTCTATCAAAAAGGGCCCAGAAACCGGGCGTGGTGGCGCACACCTTTAATCCCAGCACTCTGGAGGCTGAGGTAGGAGGAGCGTTGTGAGTTCAAGGCCGGCTTGGGCTACAACGCAAGTGCAAGGCCAGCCTGAGCTACACAGTGCGACCCTGCCTCAAAAAACCAGGGCTGGGAGTTTGGCTTAGTGGCTTAAGCGCCTGCCCTGGCAGGCGCGAGGTTGTAAGTTCAATCCCCAGTACCGAAAAAAAAAAAAGAGGGTCCAGAAAATGGTTGCCCCAGTCAGTTGATTCTATTATTTGAATAAATCAGATAAAAATTTTTGTTTTTATATTTCCTGATATTTTATTTTATTTTATTTTATTTATTTATTTATTTTTTTTGCAGCACCGGGGATTGAACTCACAACCTCGCGCCTGCCAGGGCAGGCACTTAAGGCACTGAGCCTAACTCCCAGCCCTGGATTTTTTGAGGCAGGGTCACACTATGTAGCTCAGGCCGGCCTTGCGCTCGCGTTGTAGCCCAAGCCGGCCTCGAACTCACAACGCTCTGCCTACCTCAGCCTCCCGAGTGCTGGGATTAAAGGCGTGAGCCACCAATATTTCCTGATATTTTATAAAAATTAACAAAAAGCGGGGCGTGGTGGCGCACGCCTTTAATCCCAGCACTTGGGAGGCTGAGGTATGAGGAGCATTGTGAGTTCGAGGCCGGCTTGGGCTACAACGCAAGCACAAGGCTGGCCTGAGCTACATAGTGCGACCCTCCCTCAAACAACTAGGGAGTTTGGCTCAGTGTAGGCGCGAGGTTGTGAATTCGATCCCCGGTGCCACCAGAAAAAAAAAAATAATAACAAAAAATATGCAGTTTTTGGTCATCCTGTATTTATTCAGGATGGTAAGTGATAAAACTCCCTATACTCTCCATCTCTTCATTCCCTCTTTTTTTTTTTTTAGAGACAAAGTCTCTGTTGGTAGCTTAGGCTGGTCTCCTCCAACCTCAGCTCCCTGAGTGGCTGGGTTATAGGCATGGCTTCCTCTGCCTAATTCTTTTACCATCATGGATACAGGCAGAGTAGTAGACTTCCCTGACAGAAAAAGCCAAATGATAAAAAGAGTCTTCTCTTCATATTACCTACTTTGCAAGAAGTCTCAAAACTTTTTGATCATTACTTAGACCTTCTACTTCTCTCTCTAGAATTTGAAAGACATATTGGCCAACCTGATACCTAAGGAGCAGGCCAGAATTAAAGCCTTCAGACAGCAACACGGCAAGACCGTGGTGGGCCAAATCACTGTGGACATGGTAAGCGTTGTGGGATCTTGGCTGGGAAAAGCAGGCCTTATGGTATACTTCAACAAAAGTACCATTTTTACCACTGACTGTTCAAAAGCATTCTATTCTGTCCTGTACAAGGAAATATTGGGACTTATTGCGTTCACTAGAGATTAGATTGTTATTTTCTACAAATTTAATATTTGAATGAATCCTAATTCACCTATAGGAAGGATGAATGTAGTTTCTAGACCTGTTGCTGACCCCTCTGCCTTTGGAGGTAGGACTGTCTATCTGAGTTGATACTTCATCAGCCATCTGGTTCACCTATAACCCTAGTAGGTGCTCTGGAACAGCTTCAGAATGGCATTTTCCCCTCCACATCAAGAGTGTGAGCATCTCAGACGGTAATTCAGCCATTGGTTTCCTCTCTATTCCTATAATAGATCTCATTCTGTTTACTTTAGTTGCTGTCTTGGTTACTTTTCGCACGTTGCTGAGACAAAATACCTGATGCCCAAAATTAGAAAAGGAAAGTTTACACTTTTTGGAGGTATCAGTCTGTACTCAGCTGGCTTCAAGGCAGGGTGGTGTGGCTAAGGGGCAACAATTCATGGCAACCACAAGAAACAAAAGTGAACAGGGTAAAAAAGGGAAAAGCACACCACCTTCTCTCCCTTACATTGTATGCCAGTTACCAACACTTGGGTGGGTGCAGCACTCACACCACCAATCCCAGTGCTAGACAGTGAGCCAATCACAAACGTTAGACTTAGTCGCCCTAGAAAGGCCCACCTCCCATGACTGCTTGAGACTTCAGCGGGACACCCAAACACAAACTATAACAGTTGGGAATTTAGGACAGGTTAAAAATGAGCAGGAGAAAAAATGTAAGAAAAGTAAACAAACAGAAGCAAAAATATCAAGGAAAGATAGTATTTTCTCGACTTAATTTTTTCATCGTCAGCATTAGTAGTCTTTTCAAAGTTCAGTCATTAGCCAGGCATGGTGGCTCAGGCCCGTAATTCTAGCACTCAGAGGCTGAGGCAACAGGATCACTTTGATGCTGGGGATTTAGCTCAGTGGCATAAGTATCTGCCTGGCAGGTGCAAGGTTGTGAGTTCAATCCCCAGTACCCCCCCCCCCAAAAAAAGAATCACTTTGAGTTCAAGCCCAGCCTGAACTGCATAGTGAAACCTAGTCTCAAAAAGACATAAATAAATAAATAAATAAATAAGTAAATAAAATAAAATAAAAAAACAAAGTTCAAGTATTATTAATTCTCTAGAAATTTTTCTCCCCTAAGTGAAGAGAATTATGTTTTCTCTCCCAGGTTCCATGAAACTAATAAGGTCTAGTCCGAATAATTCTGACTAGTGGTCACACCCTCTTTTCTTTAGATGTATGGTGGCATGAGAGGCATGAAGGGACTGGTATATGAAACATCAGTTCTTGATCCAGATGAGGTAAGACATCATGATGTCAGTCACTAATGTCATTGAGTTTAGTGGTCATACAAAACAGTTTACAAACCAAATGTGCAAAAAACATGGTTTAAGCCAGTGGGGTACAAAGAGCAGCACAAATTACCTACTTTTGTATTTTGGAAGGTAGAACGTAAGTTGTATGGAATAACTGGGGGAAAAAGTTTACCTTTTTAATATACCAAAGTACAAAATGAGGATACTACACAGAGATGAAGTGAGGTGCAGCGGCACACACTTGTAACCTAGTTATCTGGGAACTTGAGGCAAGAGAATTGCGGTGAATTTGAGGCCAGCCTGAACTACATAGGAAACTCCTGGGTTCCATCACCAGTGACTTGCACCCAAATAGCACATGTAAATATGCAAGGATTTAAGTTTTGAAAATCCTAGTCTCAATGGTTGAAACATTTGATAAGAGTAGGACTTAGAGGCTAATACACTTGAGTATAATTCTCTTCTCCCTCCAGGGCATCCGCTTCCGAGGCCACAGTATCCCTGAATGCCAGAAACTGCTGCCCAAGGCTAAGGGTGGTGAAGAGCCGCTGCCTGAAGGCTTATTTTGGCTGCTGGTAACTGGGCAGATCCCAACAGAAGAACAGGTAAAGCAGAAGGACATTAGCCCTTGTCATCCCCCTTCTTCTTAGCCTTTCTCTAATCTTAGATACTTAATCCTGATCTGGCTGTGAGCAGTAGCTTAGAGATGTGCAGTGAAGGAAGAGTCAGCAGTTCTGCCGTATGAGTGGATTGTGATGAACGCTCTTGGGTTTTTATTCAAATGGCACTGTTCTTTCACGTCTCTTTCCT
The DNA here is from genome assembly GCA_004363535.1 of Dasyprocta punctata. Lineage (NCBI taxonomy): Eukaryota > Metazoa > Chordata > Mammalia > Rodentia > Dasyproctidae > Dasyprocta > Dasyprocta punctata. Next base: position 9,423 of record RJWM01020579.1, on the reverse strand, counting down.
TTTCCTTGCTAGTGTCCTAAGTAGTGTCTCCTTTTCCACAGGTGTCTTGGCTCTCAAAAGAGTGGGCAAAGAGAGCGGCTCTGCCTTCTCATGTGGTCACCATGCTGGACAACTTTCCTACCAATCTACACCCCATGTCTCAGCTAAGTGCAGCTATTACAGCCCTCAACAGTGAAAGTAACTTTGCCCGGGCATATGCAGAGGGTATCAACCGAACCAAGTACTGGGAGGTAGGAAATTTGGGTTGGCTGATTGGTGTGTGTGATGGGGATTCACAGGACTCAAGTACGAAAGAATAGGGTAAAAGAAGTAATCTTCAGCAAGATCACTTCTGAGTTATGACAGAAACATATTTAACAGATGTGCAGGGGAGAAGGGGAGTAGCTGAGTGGCAAAAAGTATACTTATCAAACTTGAGGCCTCAGAGTCAATCTACAGCACCAAAAATAGGGGGAAAATTTTTTTTCACTATCAGCTTACTTTGTGTCTGTTATTGAGATTGCAAAGATAAAAAAAAAAACAACAAAAAAACATGCTGGGGATATAGCTCAGCAGCACAGCACCTGCCTGGAAAGCATGAAGTCCCGAGTTCAATTCCCAGTACCCCCCAAAAAAAACAAAAAACCATGCTTTCTGTCACTGAGGTTATTGATTTAGCTATTGCTACACATGTAAGAAACTACAATTCTATAATCTTGCTGCAACAGAAATATTTGCAAAGAATTGTTGGACTATTGAAAAGGATGTGACGTAGCTTAACAGAACAGTCTCACCCTAGCTTTAGAGGGCCATTTCCTTCCCTGTCCTCTTTAAAATAAATAAAGAGGGGCCAGGGGTTTAGCGTAGCATTGTAAGTGCCTGCCTGGTAAGCACGAGGTTGTGAGTTCAGTGCCTAGTACCATCCAAAAGTGAGTGAATGAATGAATGAATAAAATGAAGAGAACCTTGAGAAATTGTCCAAGTTGAGTAGATACAGCTAAGGCAACTCTAGAGCCTAAGATACCTATCAAGAGTGGAAAGGAGGTTAGTATTCTAGGAATATAGGATCCCCAAACCAATGAGCTTTATTTTCTGAAAACGAGATATTACCTTAATAGTTTGAACTCTGAGCACAGTAACACACACTTGTGGTTCAACCTATTTAAGGGACTGAAGCAGGAAGATTCCAAGTTAAAGCACAACCTGTGCAATTTAGCAAGACCTTGTCTCAAAGTAAATAAAATAGGACTGGGAATATTGCTTACTGATCCAGCACTAGCCTAAGATGCACGAGACCCTAAATTCATTCCCAGTGCTAGGGGAAAAAGTTTGAACTCGGATTGAGATGTGGTAAACCTATTATGTCTCATCCTGATGTATAGTACAGTACACTACCTAATTTTTTCCATCCTCTTCAGTTCCCCACTGCTCATAAACACTGGGTAAAGTACAGATTTATGTTGCTAGGTTTATAAGAGGACATCCCATTTTGTTTAGTTTCATATTTGGAGACAGTGTACAGACAGCAAAATTCCTTTTTACAAAACAGCTACACTAAATAATTGTTCCCCCAAGACTGGAAGTTGATTCCAGGGGCACTATCATTGAGGTTCATCCCCAGCCCTATCTATTTATTTATTTTAATTTTTTTGAGACAGAGTCCCTCCATGTAGTTCAATCTGGCCTTGAACTCACTGTGAACCCCAAGCTGGCCTCAAGCTTGTGACAATCTTCCTTGCCTCAGCCTGCTGAGTGCTAGGATTACAGGCATTCACCACCACACCCAGCTTTCCCAGCCCTAGTTATTTATTCAGTCATTTGTTTGGTATTGATATTGAAGTCAGGGTCTCAGTTACTAGGTTGTCCAAGCTGGGTTTGAACCCAGAGTGTTAGAAGTACAAGTGTGAAACATCACACCTGGCTTTATATTTTATTTTGAGACAGGGTCTTGCTAAATTGCCCTGGCTGATCTCAAACTTCAAAGCCTTCTTCTGCCTCAGCCTCTTGAGTAGCTGGCATTACAAGGGTGCACCAAAACAGCTGGCACACTAAATGGTTTATGACCCGAGATGTCAACCAACAAAAGGCCTTGAAGCATTCACTGTGATGCAAGACCCAGAATAGCATGATCCACTGATCTGATGAAACCCTTTTAGGACCTGGCAAATCTTGCTTTATTTGGTTGGTCAATATTTATTTGCTAACTCTAGAGAAATGTGTTTAGCTGGCATGGTGATACATATCTTTAGTTCCAGCTACTCAGGAAGCTGAGGCAGGAGGGTCACTTGAGCTTACCAGTTTGAGAACAAGACCTCATCTCAAATACAAAATAGAATTTTGTTAGTTGGTGGAGGAAAGAAGGAGGGTTTGAAATTGATATTAATCTTGTTGGCATTGGGAGATTGTTATAGAATGATAAAAAAAACCAATTTTTAAATTTTTATTCATTTATTGCTTGATACTAGGGCTGAAAGCCAGGGGCATTCTGCCACTGAGCCCTTTTTAAATAGTCTTGCTGAGTAGCTAAATTGCCCAGGCTTCAGGCTGAACTTGAACTTGAATTCTCCTACCTTAATTTTCCCAGAATGCTGAGATTACAGGCATGAACTCCCACTCAGCTGGTGCACATCTGGTAATCCCAGCACTCTTGAGAGGTTGAGGCAGGAAGATAACAAGTTTGAGCCCAGCCTGAGTGACTTAGCAAGATCCTGTCTCAAGATAAAAAAAGACCTGGGATGGTAGCTCAGTGCAGAGGCCCTGGATTCACTCTCCAGTACTGTAAAAATAGGTAGAGAGAGAGAGAGAGAACAGACAGACAGACAGAGGTGGGCTATGTAGCAACATGGATAATAAGTCATATAACCTCTATTTTCTTTTTTTCTTTCTTTTTTTGTAATGGGACTTGAACTCACAACCTCGCACTTGCCAGGCAGGTGCTTATGCCACTGAGCTAGATCCCTGGCCCCTGTTTTTATTTTCTTTTGTTCTTTCTCTCTTTTTTTTTATTTTTATTTTTATTTTTTTTGTGGCACCGGGGATCGAACTCACAACCTCGCGCCTGCCAGGGCAGGCACTTAAGCCGCTGAGCCAAACTCCTGGCCCTTCTTTTTTTTTTTTAAATGTGTATGTGGTGCTGGAGATTGAACCTGGGGCCTTATGTGCGCAAGGCAAGAGCTTTACCACTGAACCACATCTCCAGCCCCCTTCATTTTCTTTTTAAAATGTTGTGCAAGTAATTAGCTGTGTAGGTCTCCATAACAGAAAAGAATAAGTTAAGAGCCGGGCATGGTGGCGCATGCCTTTAATCCCAGCACTTGGGAGGCTGAGGTAGGCGAAGCATTGTGAGTTCAAGGCCAGCTTGGGCTACAACGCGAGTGCAAGGCCGGCCTGAGCTACATAATGCGACCCTGCCTCAAAAAATCAGGGCTGGGAGTTTGGCTCAGTGGCTTAAGCGCCTGCCCTGGCAGGTGCAAGGTTGTGAGTTGGATCCCTGGTGCCGCAAAAAAAAAAAAAAAAAAAAAAATAAGTTAAGACTAACAGTTTTTCTACTCAAATTTTATCTTTCAGAAAGTGACTGCTGGGGCTAGGGGTTTAGCTCAGCAGCAAAGTGCCTGCCTAGTAAGCGTGAGGTCGTGAGTTTGATCCCCATCCCCCCTGCCAAAAAAAATACAGATGATAAAAAAAAAACCAACTGCTTATAGCTGGGCATGGTGGTGCACACTTTAATCCCACCACTCAGGAGGCTGAGCAAGAGGATCTGTGGACCAGCCTGGGCTACAAAGCAAGTTCAAGCCGGTTGTGATGTCGCACGCCTTTAATCCCAGCACTCAGGAGGCTGAGGCAGGAGGATCACTGTGAGTTCAAGACCAGCCTGGGCTACAAAGTGAGTTCAAGGCCAGCTTGAACTGCATAGTGAAATCCTGTCTCAAAAAAGAGGGCCGGGGATTTAGCTCAGCGGCATAAGTACCTGCCTGGCTGGCACGAGGTTGTGAGTTCAATCCCTGGTACAAAAAAAAAAAAGACCCTGTCTCAAAACAAAACAACAACAAAAAAACTATTATAAATTGTTAAGTGAAGTGGCTGGATTATAATAGTTTATTTGGTAAATGGTGATCTTTGTTATCCCATCCATTGAAACTGTGGACACAAATAGCCGGCTCTATGGAGAACAAACTGTATTCCTAACTCTTCCTCACTGATAATTCCTTTTTTTTCTTTTGTCTTCCTTTTCTGTCATCAGTTGATTTATGAAGACTGTATGGATTTGATTGCAAAGCTACCTTGTGTTGCAGCAAAAATCTACCGAAATCTTTACCGCGAGGGCAGTAGTATTGGGGCCATTGACTCTAAGCTGGACTGGTCCCACAATTTCACCAACATGTTAGGCTACACTGATGCTCAATTCACGGAACTCATGCGCTTATACCTCACCATCCACAGGTGAGCCAACCCCAGCACCCAGAGCCACAGACGCAATAGCCACAGGAAATTTTTTTTTTTAAGCTCTAATATTCTTAGCTCCTGGGAACCGATGATATGCAGCAAGGAAATAGAAATATGTTATAAGGGATGATACCAGGACAAAAAAGGGTCTAATGCTGGGTATGGTGGCGTTCCTGTGTCCAAAAAAAAAAAAAAAAAAAAGGCAACTGGAGGGAGTCTAGTAAAGAAGGTAAGTGGCCTAAGGGGAAAATTACCATAACTACTGTGCCAAGAACTAGAGGGTGGGTGCTTCTACCTGGGAAAAAGAACTTAACTCACAAGCTTTATTTATTTATTTTGCTTTTTTGAGACAGGGTCTTGCTGTATAGTTCAGGCGGGGCTTTAACTTTATAGCCCGTGCTGACCTCGAACTCTGGTGATCCTGCTGCCTCCTGAGTGCTGGGAGCACAGGCCTGAACTCTTGGGGCAGGGCAGAAACTTGCAACCTTTAGATTGTCCTTTAGCTTTGCAAGGGCTCCCTCTTGTGGTCATTATTATTAAAGTTGGGGGTAGGAATGTAGGTCTGTGGTGGAACATATAATGCCCAAGCATGGGCTCAATCTGCAGCACTGAAAAGAAAGAAGGCATGGCAGACTTTGGTGGGAGCTAGAGAGCTAGGAACGCAGGCATCAACTGGTCATTTCTTCAGCTCTGTCCACTGGTGAACAAAAGTAATGAGGACTTAGGTATAACTTACTATAGACTGGTATAAGCTCATAACTAGGTTAGGATATGACAGAAGAATAGCAAGGTTTTATATCTGCTCCTTCCTTCTTCTCCACAGCGACCATGAGGGTGGCAATGTAAGTGCCCATACTAGCCACTTGGTGGGCAGTGCCCTTTCAGACCCTTACCTGTCATTTGCTGCAGCCATGAATGGGCTAGCAGGGCCTCTACATGGACTGGCAAATCAGGTAAGGCTATTCTTACTCTTTTCCTGCCCCATGTTTTTCTTACCCATGCTTTGTTCTGGAGCTTGGCATCTTCTTCTGGTGTATGTACTGACATTCCTTTTTTCCCAAACCTTACCCTAGGAAGTGCTTGTCTGGTTAACACAACTACAAAAGGAAGTTGGCAAAGATGTGTCAGATGAGAAATTACGAGAGTACATCTGGAACACACTCAACTCAGGACGGGTAAGCAGAGATGCTTAGATGCTTAGCTGCTAGGAAGAAAGTCAAGATCCAAGTTCTGAAGTTTGGAAGAGTTAAGAAAAAAAAATTGTGGGAGCCCCCCAAAAATAACCAAAAGAAAGAAGTAAAATGAGAGAGGTTCCTAAATTTGCCTAACCTAAAGAATTTAGAAAAAATATTCTACTTGAGAATACCAGTTGTCTTTTCTCCACACTTCTTTATAGGTTGTCCCAGGCTATGGCCATGCAGTACTAAGGAAGACTGACCCACGATACTCCTGTCAGCGAGAGTTTGCTCTGAAACACCTTCCCAATGACCCCATGTTTAAGCTGGTTGCTCAACTGTATAAGATTGTGCCCAATATTCTCCTAGAGCAGGGCAAGGCCAAGAATCCTTGGCCCAACGTAGATGCTCACAGTGGGGTGCTGCTCCAGGTGAGTCCTCCCTTTCCTGCTTCCCCTCATATTTGTGCCATATCCTGCTGTTCTTTGCTGTGCACAGAAACAACTCCCTAGTCTGTTGTGTTGTGTTGTGTTGTGTTTCGTTTGTTTTATTTTGGTGGTACTGGGAATTGAAACCAGGGCTTTCACGCTGAGTTATATCCCCGGCCATTTTTGTATTTTTTACTGAAACAGGTGTCATTAAGTTGCCCAGGTTTAGTGGGCTGAACCTCCTGCCTCAGCCTCAGACTGCTGGGTTTACAGGCTTCCACAGCCATGCTGGACTGAGCAGGGACTCTTACACCTCCTCCTTCATAGAGCCTTTTGATAAAGTTGCTTATAACAGAGGTCAGGGCTAGGATTGTTCTTCTTTCAGAATCCCAATTATACTTTTCCCAGTACCATTTCTATTTAAGGTTGACTAGGCTAAGTCCCTGGGAAAAAGTGGGGAAATGGAATCTTAAAGGTTCCTTTCACCTGGACTTGCATATGACATTCCCTCTGTTCCTTTAACAAAACCTTTTTTTCCTCTTCTACCTTACAGTACTATGGCATGACGGAGATGAATTATTATACAGTCTTATTTGGAGTGTCACGGGCACTGGGTGTGCTAGCACAGCTCATCTGGAGTCGAGCCTTGGGCTTCCCTCTAGAAAGGCCTAAATCCATGAGCACGGATGGTTTGATGAAGTTTGTGGACTCTAAGTCAGGGTAAAACTTGGAAACTTGGGGGAAACTAACTACCAGAAGAAGCTTAACAACAACAAAAAAAATAATATACTTTTGTTTCAAGGGGCCTTTAAAGACTTACGATTAAACTGTATCTGAGGCACTGAAAATATGTTTGAAGTTAAAATATAAATTAAGACTTTAAAAGATAAAAAGTGATCCCTTCTTCCTAACCAGCTCCCTTCTCCTGCCTGGTATGAGTTGTGCATCAGCCATAGGATGACCAGGACTAATGCATGTCATGTGGGTTAGGTTTGGCCCCCACCATCTCTAGAATAAGAATCCGGCTCCTCTTTCTCTGGGTCAAAGCAGGTTACAGACAATCTGCAGTCACTCTGGAGCTATTGCTTCTGTTCTTCCCAACCCTCTAGGCCAGGAAATCAGGACCTTGCCCCTCCTGTTTCCACAGAGATCACTTGGGCTTATCAGCTGTATCAAGCCCTTGCCCATGCACATAGACATCTACTAGTAAGACCTATAGTATAGACCATGCCAAAGCATGTTGGGTAGCTGGACATGCTTTGGCAGTTTCTTTTTATGCTACCAAGTGACCATGAAGGTATGACATTTGTTGTGACTGGCACCCAGTGTTTCATTTGATTTTCCTTTTTAAAACTAACCCATTAAAATTGAGGTCTGGAAGTATTATTTCCCACTACTTTAATACCTCCTTCCAGACTTGGTATACTTGTTCTGCCTCAAGCTGAGGATACTCTGGACCTTCCCCTCTTGGTTCCTACTAAAGACCTCTTTAGTAGGTCTGCCTGATCTGTGGTCTTTCCCAGTCACTAGGATTTAACACAGCACTTAATGTGAACTAAGCTTTTACTTCCGGAGAATTCAAGCCACTACCTACTACCATCTGACCTTTCTCCTGTTAATGTGCTATGAGGGATAAAACAGGAGCTCAGGAATGATCAGCCCCTTCATGGTCTGGTCCCAGGGGTATGAACACTTTTTATTTTATTTTATTTTATTTTATTTTATTTTTAACATTTCTTTTTTGAGCAAAGAGATGATTCAAGATTATATATGGTCTCCTTTGAATATCAAGCCCATGGGCTGGGGACATTCAGTGTAGTAAGCCTCCCTTCTCATCCCCTGCCACAGAAAATGCTTCCTTGTTTATCAGTGTCTTTTTCCTGCCCCTCCCCCAGAACTCACAGTGCAGTGTGTGTTTTAGAAGCCCCATTTGCACAGGTTTTCAGTGACTCAGAATGCTCTACTGCCTTTTCTTTGAGAAAGGATTGAGATACACTCCTACTGTGGCCCCTTCTTCCCTTGATACTCCTGCCTGCGTTTGTGTGGATCCTCAAACTCCAGAACCATGTTGTTGAGATGGACACACTGTAAACCCCTGGGTAACTGTCAAGTCATTATGCAGACTTCAGGTTGTTCTGTATAAAGTAAAAAATAAATGTTTTTATTAACAATGCTTGAGCCTGCTATTAAATAAGGCCTGGAAGAATCTTTATTACAAGGTAAGGAATCTGTGGTGAGGTTTTGAACCTGCTTAACAGGTATAAGTTTTCCTGTATGTCCCTTTATCTTAAGGCAGGTTTGACATTCAGCTGAAAGCCTCCCTTTGAGGTTCCCAAAAGAGATTTCTCTTTCAAGGTTACAAAGTCCTTTACCTCTAGCCCCCATCCTTCCTAATTTTGTTACAATGTAGAACACTCAAGGAATATCAGGGAGACCTCACAACTGCTTCATGACTAATTCAAGAACTGGTTGAGCCCACTAGGTGAAAGGAGCAAAGCCTACTGAGGACAGATGGACTAAGAGTGCTAGCTCAGGACCTGAACACCAGAGGGCTCTGGGGTGTCCAACAGTGTCTGCTTTGCAGCTCTCGGTGGGAAGGAGGCCTCAAAGATGACAAGGGGTGGTCCTGAGGGTACCAGATATATAGGAGGTCTGAGACCAGATGATTCTGTCCTGAGACTTCAGCTGCAAGTGACCTTCTGGAAAAGTCTATAAATAGGCAAGGGAGTGGGTACTAGGTCCTGGCATGTAGAATGTGCTACTATAGTTAGCAAGGACACTGTGTCCAAGAGGCTTCCTTACACCTTTATGCCTCCAGGGAAAAAAGCCATGATTTTCTTCTATTCTGCTATGTCTACATTATTCTCCCAAAAAACAATAACAATATAGGCAAATTCACACTGTCACAATTTATTGAAATTTTATAAAAATTTAGGCCATGTGGAAGAGTAATGTACAATCAATCCAAGAGTACAAAGACAACTCTGTTTAGTTTTTCTTTGGCCCTGTGGCATTGATATGGTAAGACAGTTACTGACTACTTAGCAGCAACACAGAAATACTCCTTTTTTTATTTTTTTATTTTATTTTTTTGAGACAGGGTCTTGCTGTATAGTCCAGGCTGGCCTTGAACTCACTATGTAGCCCAAGCTGGCTTCAAACTTGAGGTACTCTACAGGCGTGCACCACCATCCCCACTCCCACTCACTTTTGAGATAGGGTCTCACTAGTCCAGGCCAGCCTTGATTTGAACTCACTGTGTAGCCCAGGTTGATCTCAAACTGGTGATGTTCCTGCCTCAGCCTCCTGAGTGTTGGGATTAGAGGAGTGTACCAGCACACTCAACTTGGATTTTTTTTTTTTTTTTTTTTTTTTTTTTTTTTTTTTTTTTTTTTTTT
>RJWM01020578.1:0-36879 GCA_004363535.1 Dasyprocta punctata | reverse complement strand
ATCTTACATGTCTATATCTGTCAATATCCCCAACCCCTAGGAAGGTAATGATATGCAATATTGTAACTACTGCCAAACTTCAACCACCTCAGTGTGTAAACCTACAATGTTATCATATCAGATCTGTTGTTGTTGTTTGTCTGTCTTTTTTTACTTTTATTTCTAGCTTCTGTATCTATTTTCTCTTAAATAAAAAAAAAAAAAAAAAAAAGGAAAGGTGGGAAAGACACTGTGTTGCTCTGAGTGTGGGAAGAGGCTCAACTGCCCAGCTGCTGTGTTCCAGAGGGTCCTGGGTGCTCATAGGAATGTTGAGATGTTGGACTCCTCCAGCTTCGAAGAGCCTCATGCAGTTACCACTTCTGCGCCAGGCAAATGTGATCGTTTTTCTATGGGTGCCATTATGTGAAAATATTTCATTTCTTAGAAGGAAGTCCCTTCTTTTCTTTGGTTCAGCGCCAAATTTAAGTTGACATGAAATTGCATCCGAATTTTCTTTTATCAGAATGCAAAATAACAAAACAAGAATAAAATTTTTTATAAACAAAAACCTTAGTCCCTTTTTACTGTTTTCTTGTGGGATAAATTTAATTATTTGTGTACAAAAACATGAAGATGAATGCAGCTGAAGATTAAGCCACTTGTCTGTCATCTTTGCATGGCATCTGAAATCATTTAGGGTGTGGGCATTAGGCAAGAAACACTTGAAGAACAACTGCGTCTTCAGTAAATCAGTATCATGAGACAAGGAGACAGCTAGATTAAAAGGACCATCAAAAGTACAATGATACCCATATAAGGGTATCTGATATTTTCTCCTTTTTTAATTGTTAAATTATTAATGTGTAGTATTATATCTAATGCACATTAGGTGTACATTAGTATTATATATTCTACCTATATGGAAGCGTACAAGGTATGTAGTTTAATGAAAAGTTATAAAATGAACACTCCTTAATCATATACGATAAGAAATAGAAAAATGCCAAGCCAGTCTGAGAAAACCAGTTGCAGTAGATGTTCATGGGGCCATCAGTGACATTATTGTGTGGTTTTGGTACTAGATGAGACAATGCTTCACTGACCTAAAAAAATGGAGGCCATTGAATAAAAACATGGATTGTAAAATACATTCACAGAGTGGCTTCACTTTGATAAAAGAAAACACCATAATATCCACCCATTTATAAATTGTGGTGATCTCTGAGTTGTAGAAATGTGAAGATTTTCTGTTTTTATCTTCTGATCTATAAAACACGTATATATTCTATTAAAATAAAAGCAAAAGGAACTCCTGAGCTGGTATTGTTATTGGACCCTGCCTTTAATGTCCTGAATTGCTCTGAGTCAGGTGGGTAGGGTATTTGAAAAAAAGTAGAAATTCTGGTCTCCCTTATGTCCTACTCTTTGTCTAAGCAATTTTCTGTTCTTACCAAGTCATTCACTTCCCTTTCACCTATTTTAATTTCACCTCTTGCCATTTTTCTCCACTGCTCTAAATTCACAAGAAGACAAGGGAGTTTATTTTCCATCAGTCAAAACCAGAGCCATAAAGCTGGGCATGGTGGAGCACACCTGTAATCTCAGCACTCTGGAGGCTGAGGCAAGAGGATCACTGTGAGTTTGAGGCCAACCTGGGCTACAAAGTGAGTTCAAGTCCAGCCTATACTATAAAGCAAGACACAAAGAAACAAACAAACATAATAAAAACAAACAAAATAAACCCCAAAATCCAGAACCATACATCATGGATTGATGATATTGTCTTTTTAAGAATTTCAAGAAGACTCCAAGGCTGTGCTCACATTCACAAACAGCTGTAGAAACGTATCACGTAGTCTTGGCACAATGGGCAATTCAGATGTTCGGGTTGCTTTATGTGGCACAGTAATCAAAGTGTCACACAATGGGCATGTCTGTTGTCACTCCCGGGGTCAAACTTGGGACTTTCTGCATGTGATATGTTCCTTCTCTCAGAGACTTTGACAGTTTTCAGCGAGGTGGTCTGCATCACATGTGAGTTCCAGTTCGCATAAACAGTACAATCAAAAACATCTTTTATGCTTCCCTATCAGAATGTTGAAACTTGATTGAGAGTCGTGTGGGCAGCTTTGAAATGGAGACAGACTTCTCCATCAGAGAGTTTATGACCTTAGATATCCACCTGTGAGAGGGCTGTGAGCTGTCACATAGGTGGTATTCAGGTGGTTCCTATGGCTATAAAAACAGTTATCAAAAAATACAGGGACCCAAGAGATTGTATAATTCAACTCTTCGTGTTGTGGCTGGCAAAAAAAGGCCAGAGTTCACATTAAAAACCAGGCTTCCCATTTCCAAGCCAGTAATTTTCTTCCCCTACATCAATGGTTGCAAACCAGTGGGCCAGAGCTCTTGACAGGTCCTAGAGTTATTGTGTGGGTTCAAGTTCTCATATGCCTAACAAGCACTGACATGGTTTCTACAAGCAAAAGTAGATCTCAACCATTTGACAGTGCATGGTATTTTAAAAAATGGCATGTAAATATGATAAAAATGCACAATCAATTTAATAATATATCAAGACCCATGTGGTCATTGCCTAATTTTTGACTATGACCTATCCCTTGGTTCTCCCTTAACCTGGAGATAAACTCTCACATCGCTTTTTTAAATTATAATTTTCTTGCTTAAGTTTTTAACTATATATGCATTTGTTACAGTTTGGCTCTTAAAGTGCTCCCCAAGAGTCTCATATGCAGAAGAGAGGTATAGCCAGAAGGGGTGAAGTACTGGGAGTATAACTTGAAGAGGTGTATTCTTTGTCCTGGCTTCTCCCTTATCATTTTGCTTCCTAACTTCAGTGGGGTAAGCACCTTTTCCCCACCATGCTGTTTCCGCCTGGGAGCCATCCCACCTTGGACTGAAGCCATGGAAACTGTGAGCCAAAATAAACCTTTCCACTTTTAAATTATGGGTGTTGGGTATCTTGTCCCAGTGATGGAAAAGTGACTAATATAGGATGATATTTTGGTAGTTTATATAATTGAAATCACACTGTATTCATGTTTTGCTTCTTTCATTGCATTCCTGAGATATACCCATACTATTGGATAAAACTGAGTTTATTCACTTTTATTGTAGCAAAGTATACCATGCTAGGACTATATTTATAAAATTTTTTATATATATTTGTGCAACTGGGCTTAATCAGGGCCTGAGCTGTATCTCCAGTCTCATTATTTTATTTTGAGACAAGGTCTCATTAAGTTGTTATGTCAACAGCTCAGGCTGGACTTGAACTTGGGATCCTCCAGCCTCAGCCTTCCAGAGTGCTGCAATAGACTACATTTTTTTTTTTTTTTGGTGCCAGGGATCAAACTCATAGTCTTGTGCTTGCTAGGCAGGTGCTTGTGCAGCTGAGCTAAACCCCAGCCCAATAGACTACATTCTTAAAAGTCAATTCCACTGTTGGTGGACTTTTGAATTTCATCCACCTTTGACTTTTCCTTGTTTGTATGTCATGGTACACATGTGTAATGTTTCTGTAGCAAATCTACCTGGTGTGAACTTGCTTTCTCTCACAGTATGCATCTATTCAGTCTCATTACACATTACCAAACTACTGTCAAACATGGTTTATTTTATGTTTTGAGATGTGTCTTACTGTGTTGCCCAGGCTCATCTTGAACTTGTGGACTCAAATGATCCTCTCACCTCAACCTCCCAAGTTTTAGGACTGTAGGCACCATCATGCCTGACCATTGAACATTTTAATACTTTACCTCTCATGTTAAGAAAGGACTCCTCATACTAAAATTAGTGGAACAACTGGTCTACAGCAGTGAGGGTGAACCTATGGCACATGTGCCCCAGTTGGCTGTTATTATCGAAAGTTCTGAAAGGTTCACCATCACTGGTCTATAGCATGCTTTCTATTTACTTTTATAAACTTTCTATAGAAATCATTTCAAGTCATCTCAACAGGAGAATTTAGCAATAGTAATTTTCAAAATAATTTTGTATACATCTTTCCTTTTGTAGCTACAAACTTTGGATGGAAGTCCAATGTATAAAACATACAGAACAGAGTTGAACCTGAAATATATGTGTGTTTGTGTGTGTGTGCACATTCATGTGTAGTTGTGGGAGGGAATTCAGAGTCCCACCTCATACAGTAAAAGGACCATGTGAAAATGGTATAGGCTTCCCCAGGAAATAGAGTCTGCTTCGTTGGATGTGTGGAGGCCAGGGAAACATCTGTTACAGACATGGAAGGAATACATGATCAGATCATCTCTGATTCTTCTCTCTTTTAGAGTTTATGATGTTTTCATTTTCTAAAATCCTGTGTTAAATGATTAATTATACCTGGGGATGAAGACAAATGATACTGGAAGTTAAAATTTGTTGTCAAGGTAAATTCTCCAGTGGTCAAAGAGAAGAAGTGTGACCTTGGGAGGAGATCACTGCTTTTCTTATGCTTTATTTCTATGTGTCCTTTTTGAGAATTCTCTCAGGATCTCTTGGCCTTCTTTGAAAAATGAGGAGTTCACTTGAATGCTTACTAAGTATTCAGCAGGTCCTCATGGTGTATGATCATCCCTTTTGGCCTCTCTGTCTACCAGCCTAGTGATAGTCTAGTCTGCTTCCTTAGATGGGAGTCCTTACAGTGTAATGGGAGTCATTCATTCACTGAAGACATATTTGTGAGCCTATTATATTATAGAAAATGTTTCATATGTCAGGGATTCTGCAATCAACAAGACAGACTGAAGCACTTCTGCTTTTTTGAAATTTGCATTTCAATAACATCAGCTCCCCCACCCCAATATCAAGTACAGCTAAGGGCTGGTGAAGATTTAGTGTGATGAGCTGGGGGATTCTGGGTCGCTGTGTTAGGCTGTGTGATGAAGGAAGCTGGGATCTGAGCGACACAGAGGGACCAGGTGTCATTGAGCATTCATCAATCAGCCTGAAGCCTATTTTCCCTCATAATAACAACTTATATGCTTCCATATCTTTCATGTGTTTCATTCTCACAATTGTTTTGTGAGGTTGGTATTATTATTCCTGCTATTTAGAAGGGGCAGTGACTTCCAGATGATAAAATTAACAAGTGGCATGGCACAACCAGATCTGGAGTCCAGGGGTTTTGCTTTAATGTGTGCTGCCTTTTCTGTTGCACTGGGCAAAGGGCCCATGGGCTGCATAGTGAGCAGGCTGGCTGGCTGGGGTGGCCATCCCAGAGAGTGACCTGTCTGTACACTTGTCTTACACATATCAAATGTTGGGCTGCTTTTCTTTTCACAATACATTTGTGGGGTTTTCCCCTTCCAGGCACCAACCAGTTCTCTGGACCTCAAATGAGTGCAGTTCTACCTAGAGTAAATGTCAGACTCCACAGGCTTACAGGCTCTGTCCCTTGAGACTGTCCCCTTTTCAGATGCCAGTTACAAATATCAGATGCCCAGGTTTCCACGCTTCCGTCTGATTTGTGTACAAAGTTGAATGGGTACTCCACATCCTTTTGTGTTTGACAAACTGCTAGACTAGCTCACACAATTTTGGAAATCACTTTACATATTGTTAGTGGTTTAGTATACAGACAAAAATGAATATTCAGATGAAGAGGTAATTAGGGTCATTTAGGAGCACCTGTGCCTATAAATTTGGGGTGAAACCCTTCTGACACCTGGACATGTTTATTAACCCTGAAGCTCTCTGATCCTGTCACGAGAGGTTTTTGTGGAGGATCCTTTACACAGGTGAGATTACTTTTCAGCTCAAGTCTCTAGCCCTGCTCCTCTCCCTGCCAGTCAGGGGATGGGGCTGAAAGTTCCAACTCTCTGGCCACCAGTCCCCAACCTCAAGCTATCTAGGAGCCATCCAGAGTTGTGTTGGGGTTTTCTCCAGCCTACATGTGTTAGCAGCCTTTTGTGTCTGTGATGAGATCCCTGAGAAAAATCAGCTAAGGTAAAAAACATTTTGGCCCATGCTTTTTGGTGCAAGGTTACTGACTTCATTGCTGTTCAGTCCATGCTGAGGCAGAAACACCATGGTAGGAGGGTGTGGCAGGGGAAATCTGCTCACCTCATGGCATCCAGGAAGTGCGGACAGGAGGGAACACACCTTCAAAGGTGTGTTTCCAGTGACCTACTTCCTCACTTGAGTCCTACCACCCAGAGTTCCTTCAGCTCCCAATAATACCATCAGCTGGGGACCCAGCCTCCAGCACAGGAGCTTTTGGGTGACATTTAAGATCCAAACTATAACACATAGCATAAACACAGGTCTAATGCAAAGGGGCTCAATGTGAGTAGCAAAACACACTCCCATTGTTGAGGAAATTTGAAGCGTTTCCTTGCTTTGTGTCAGGAACTGGGAACAAAGGTCCAAAATATTTCTTATTATAATAAAACTATTTCCAGCAAGAAAAGCGTCAATTTCAGCATCACAGGAACACCTAGAAAATGGTGTTGCCAAGATTGCCAGACTCAGAGATTAGAGCGTTGCCTGCAGGAAATGCTGTGTGGCTGTTGGGTGGAGTTCCTCCTGCTTATTTCTTCACTCTGCAGTTTGAAGCTTGTGACAACCTGTTTTAGGAGAGCCTAGGAACTTGTTCGGGCGGCACGTCCATTAGATAAAATGTGAACAATCAGCAAGTGTTCAAGCATTGTCCTCTGTGACACCTGCCTATGCAAATATCAGAGAGCTGAGGAGTGAGTATTTTCATGGGAGCAGGCTTGTTGAATAGAAAGAGTTTTAATGAAGAAGGACTTGGCTCTGTTCTCTACCATCTGGGTGACTCCATGCACATTCCCTCAGCTCTTTGAACTTTATATTCCTTATTCTGACCCACGGTTGATGTTCCCTTCTTTACAAAATTGTGGGAATTAAAGCAGCAAGTGGGAAAATAGAGATTTAGAAGGATGGGAATACAGAAAGAAGTTATTATTTGCAGGAACAGTGCCTTTTCATGACCTTCAACCCAGTTTGGATGAACAATTATTCACAGGGAAGAGGGTCACTACCTTGCCTGTGCCCAATGGGTGGAATGCGTTGTTTTCCTGCCAGCCAACTGGTATGACCAGGAAGAGTTTTCATAGTTCAGCCTGCAGCACCCTTGTTAGACAAGGAAACTAAAGCCTCAAGCATACCTGTTCTATTTGCACGGGTGAACTCTTGCCCAGCTGAAATGCCACAGGCAGCTAGCCCTGCCCTGACTTTTCCTGGGAATGCCAGTTTTAGGGGTCCATTTGTGATGCACTGGGAAAGATGTAGGTGTATTCTTTAATGGTTCAGCAAACCTTCTTTGGCTAACCACTAGCTGGGAGAATGTGGACATTCTAGAACTTAAGGTCCCACCTAAAAGTTGTGTGGCTGGGTTATCTGTGACACTAGCACACTGCTCTCCTTTATAAACGTGCCATCCCTTCCTCCTGTGCACGTTGCTGCAATCTTCCCCGAGACCCTCCCCAGGGCCTGTACCATGCTACATGGACTCTTAGCCTCTGCAACCATGTATGTTAAATTGACATTTTGTCATTAAATATACTTTATATATCCAGGCTCAGTACCTTTGCTGAAGGCTAGTTCTTCTATTTGGAGTCGCTCTTTTCCTACCTTCCTTCCCCAGCTAATGAAATCATACCAATTCTAAGTCAATTTCAAGTAGCAATTCTCCTAGAAGGCTTTTTCTAATTATCATCTCAGTAGGATCTCTTCATCATTTCAAACTAATTTTTTCCTTTGTGCTCTTCGTATGGCACTTATATTTTCTGTCCTGAATTGTAGTTATTTTTAAACTTATCTTCTCTCCTGTTAGTCCTCTATGGGTGATAAATTTATCTTTAGCAGACATACCTTTCTCATGGCCTTAGACATAGTAGGCAATTTTAATTGAACTGAAGTGAAGATACCCCGAAGACTTTATGCTGAGGATTGCATCCCTGGAACCAGTTTGTGGTCATCTCCTTGGCTCTGAGTCTGACACCTGGGATAGGTACTGTTCTATTGTTTCAGAAATCAAGCATGAGAAAGTGGGAGACAGTGACCAGAGAGGTGACATTCCGTGTGTGGGAATGAGAGAGAAGTGTCATTCCAAATGGATAAAGGGAACCGGATTGTGTGACATTGCATCTCTCTGCCACGAGGCACAGAGTGGTGGCCAGGACACCTGGCTTCTCAGACTCCTCTCAAAGCTTGCTCAGGCCTCTGCTCAGTGCATGGAAACATTGTTATTGCAAATGAGACTAGGCTGTCCAGGATTCAAGTAATTCTTGAAAATTATTCTTCAAGTAATTATTATTTTTCAAAAAATTTTTGAAGACTATTCCTCTTGGTAATTTTTTTTGGTAAAGTAATATATACAACTGGGAAATCAGCTGTTTGCACAGTGGTAATTGTAAACTTACCTTTTAGAACAGAGCAGAGGCCTGGGTAGCAGGTACCTAACAGTTCGTTCCTTCCAGCCCCAGGCTCTTTGTTTAGCTCCCTGAAGACAGGGCATTTGGGAAATTCAGCCTTACTTTTAGTACATTCCAACTTTTGGAGACACATTTCAGAGAGGAAGAAAAAGAAAAAAAATGTAAGCATTCATTCAAGGAAATCTGGCTTTAGAGATGAACTTAAATGTAATGCAAATGTTGAGACCAGTCAACATTCTCTAATGATCAAAGACGGGGAGCAGTAACTGGGGGCTATTTATGAAATAAACAAGTAGATACACTTTATCTCAGGAGACTGATTTAATTATTAGTGCTCAAGAGGAGAATATGGTAAAATTTGCTGGGCTAGGAATAAGAAGAGTAAGGATTTACTAATTTTCATTCTTTTCCTCCTTATACCTTTTCCTTCCCTCCCTCTCTCCCTTCCTTCCTTCCTTTCTTTCTTCCTTCCTTCCTTCTTTCCTTCCTTCCTTCTTTTTTCCTTTATTAGGTCACTCATTTATTTACTAATTTAGCAGATATTTATTGCATGCTCAATGCATGCAGACATTGTATGTGGTACTGGGAAAAATGTGTTAGAGGAAACAAATTTGAGAGTATCCTAATGTGACAGAATTTAAGTTTATTTGTATGTGTTGGAGGTTGCAGGGAGAATGGCAAAAACAGAAAAACAACCAAAAAGCACAAAGTGCAAATTGTGACAATATCACACAGTATTATAAGGGGTGCACCAGATCAAGGGCTTAGTTATATAGGGTGATTAGCTAAGTCCTCTCTGAGAACCATATACCTAAAACTACTTGAAAAGATAAGAAGTAGTCACAGAAAGGTGGTGAGACCAGAGAGACCTTGGTGAACTCCAGGGAATGGAAATAATCCTCAAGGCTTTTACAGAGTGAGATAGAAGAAGAGTGGCCCAAGAGAAGGTCAGAAAGGACAGGAGGGGAAGACCAGGTGGGCAGTTTGCTTCTCCCTTGCATCTCAGTTTCCTGATCTGTCTGCAAAGAGAGTCCTGGACTGCATTGGTGACCTTTACTGGCCTTTACAGATCTATTAGTTGCTTTTTGTCACTATAACAAAATACCTGTGGCAAGATGTGTATGAGGAAAAAGAGATTTATTGGGCTCATTGTTTCAGAGGCTGAGAGTCCACGTAGCATGACACAGGCCCTGGGGAGGGTCTCCAGGCAGATGACAGGAATGTGCATGGGAGGAAGGGATGGTGCATTTTTACAGGAAGCCAAAGACCAACTTCAGGACCAGGTGCAGGTTTTCAGAGCACCTCACTCTGTCCAGGATTCAGTACCGGAGACCAGTACTCCATTCCCAGGTCAGGGCCCCCAGTGACTCCAAGACCTCTCAATAGGCCTGACCTCCGAAAGGTCCCACCCCTCCCAGTACTGCCGCCTTGGGGACCAAGTTAGCAATGTGTGAGCCCTGGGGGTCAAAGAACATTCAAACCACACCTGTGCTCATGTTATGTGTGTATCCCATCCACCATAGACTCAAGAATTAAAATTTTCTAATTCGCTACTACTGAAGATGCCAAAAATACCTCTGGATATTGCCAAATGTTCCCTGGGAGACAGAGTCACCCGGGCTGGGATCTACTCGCCTGCAGAGTGAGGCTGTGGCTCCAATGAACTGGCCCAGGCAGTGAGATGAGACAAGGAAACTGACATGTGACCTTAGTGTGGGACAATAACGAAAGAGTGCTGAGACCCACAGGAAGCAGAAGAGCCTTTTCAGCTTGTGGCATCTGTTACTGGGTCTGCCTGATTCATTCTTTTCTTCCCCTAAGACTTCAGGTGCTCACCATTTGATTAACCTAAGACACACTGGTCTTAATGGTCCATGCTGTGTTGCATTAACCATGTTATTTAACTGGTTCTTTGTACTAGTGGGATGAACTCACCAGAACAAGCCAAAGTTGTGGCCTTGGCTGTTTTTTAATAGCATGAACTGTTATTCCCCTCAGAGACAGTATTGTCCTGAATCATATAGTCGTCTTTCCCTTGTTCCCTTTCTCTACATAATTTTCATTTATCTCTATGTGTCCTGAAATAGCTTTTAAATTTAACTTGTTTTTGACTTTGTTTATTTATGTCTTTTGAGACCGGATTTCATTATGCAGTTTAGGCTGACCTCGAACTTGCAGCAATCCTCCTGCCTCAGCCTCTTGAGTACTGGGATTACAGGCATGAGCCATTATGCCTGGCCTGTTTTTGACTTTATAAAAAAGGTGTCATGCTGCGGTAATCTTTTGCACTAACTGTTTTCAGTTTCTGTTCTATTACCAAGACTAACCCGTGTTGCTGTGTGGCCCTCGAACTTGTGTTTGACGTGCGCTCTAAAATTCCATCATGTGAATAGACTGGGGTACAACTGGATGAAATTTGGTCAGTAACTTGGATGATTTTGTACTTGTCTTTTTGTGTTCTTGAGATGATTGTTGCAGTGTAAGAATGTGAAGACAGTATTGCCACGATTCATGATTTATTACCAGGGAAAAGTAAGAGTCGTAATTTTTTGGGGAAGATAACTGGAAAGGAACAATTTAAAGTGCTGAGAAATACTTACCAGATCGACAAGAGGCCTGTCTACAAGTCTTTTTCACTGAATCTTTAGGTTTCTGGATTAAGGAATTCAGGCTATTTCTCACCTGACTCTCCAAGTCCAATTCACTTAGAAGTGCAGGAATCTCTCTTTTGTGCTAAACAGTGGCAAACAAGAAACTACTTGAGGCAGAAATTTTAATGGGTGTTTGGATGGAGGTAAACTGTGAGGTAAATTGCATTCATTAAGAGCAATTTGTTGCAATGCGTGGAAATTACAGTGAAGCATTCTTTTCATACCCAACATTGGAAATAGGTAAATTATCTTCAGGAAGGTAAACTTTTAAAAACAAAAACTATTTAAAACTTTTAAGTCTTTAACGAAACATAGAGAAATGTAAAATTGTCTTCAGGAGACTAAATGCCTCTGGGGCCCACAAGATTTGACTGTAATCTGATTGAATGCATTAATTTGTGTAAGGAAGGAACACAGTGGTCAGGATGAGAGACTGTCAGAGAAGATTCCAGAGTCTGCTTCTAGCCCTGTGTTCATATCTGGCTCCACAGGCAGGACCGTCCTGCAGGTGATCCAGGGCTGCTGGAAAGAGGAGGTGTTTTTTACGCCAACACACATACAGGGCTAGTCAAAAAATACTGTGCATGCTTAAATTTTAAAAATTTATTGCAGTTAAAGACATTGCCATTAATCTTCCTCAAAATATTCTCTTTCATTTGTAAAACATGACAGTGTGTCCTCATCCATCTTATTCAACAGATCTGGCACCATGCAACTTTTGACTTTTCCTCGAAGTTAAAGTGGCTGTACAGGGTGAACATTTTGAGTCAGTTTGCTACAGTAAGGCTGTCATGACAGCACATGTAAAGATAGTCTTGAAAGAAGACTTTGTAAACCACTTCAGAACGTGGCAAATAAGGGGAATTCGTGACCATGTGTCATTTGTGGCCATAAATTCTTTTTCAATGTAAGCATGTACTGTGGTATTTTAGTGCACCTCGTATTTGTCTGACTGGTGTGTCAGTTACACTCATTTCCTTCTCTCACTGTACCCTTGCCTCCAAGATTTGCTTCGCTAGAGTCTTCCTCGTGAGATGGGTTCTGTCGATGCGTTCTGGGACAAGGTGTCTGAGAACTACTCTCAAGCTGTGGAGGCTGCCATGCCATGATGCCACCCTAGACAACCTTCTTTGGAGACAGCTACTGTCCTGTCCCTGTTCTCACCCTTACCTGCATTTCCAGGTTCTTGTATCTTCCCACTTCTGTAATCACCAAGTGCATACCTGGTGTCAGGCCCTCAGGTAAAACACTGGGGGTCAGTTCTGAAAGATTCGCCTGATTCTGCCTCATGACTTCTCTCAAGCAGGGCCTTGCAGAGAGCCTGGAAATCCCCCCCAACCCTGAATATTTATGCAGATGGTTGTGTGTATATGTATATGTGTGTGTGTGTGTGTATTTTTCTGAGGTGTGGGACTTTAGATTTTGGTCCTCTGTTGACCTTTGGTTGACCTGGGATGCTTAGGCAGTTGCTTCCGGGGATGCTGCTTGGCTTCTGAGCATAGCAGCACCACAGGAGAAAAGGCCTGGACACCCAGAAGCCAAAGCTGACATATTTAAGGATACAAGGAACCTGGGGGCTCAGGGACGGGGGGGAAGCGAAAGAATATGTGTGCAGGAGAAGGATAAAGGGACACTTTGCTATTCTGTAATGCACGTAGCCTTCCACAAGTTTAATTATTTGTGCAATATTCTTTTAAAGTTTTTCTCATGTTCTTGTTGTGGTTCATTGATCCCTGCATGTGGGAGGTGAGCGTTGGTGGAGTGCAGGGTAGCAGGATAGTTCTCTCAAGCATTCAGGGACATGGAGGGCACTCCAGAAATGTAGGCAGCAAATTGCTACTGGTTGATAATAATGGCACCATATTAATTTTTGCAACTTGAAACCCAGGATCTGTTAATAGTTTCTGTAATGCAATTCACTTCAAGTCAGCGCAATTCAACTCACTTCAATAAGCAATAACTGAACGTTTCTTGCCCATATTTTTCATCCTTCTACAGAAAATTCAGCAGTGTTATGGGTCAGGAAACACTGAATGAACTTGTAGTGTCCGCCAGCCAGAGAGCTGGGGAGCTTTTAGAGTAGTGACACTGTGGTCTAACAGGAAGGGGTTCACTTGCCTTGGCTAGGGGGCTCTGGGCTACTGTTACTCCAGGGTTATTATTAATAGCACTGCAGTCAGATGAGAATTTATAAGGTCGTCTTTCTATGTAACCTGTTCGCTCCTCTTTGCTTAGTTTTATCTCTGTGTCTCTCTTTTCTACTAAACTAATGGATTCCTTAAAGTTAGAGACATTATCTCATTTATCTCTGTGTCTAGCACATGGTTGCTTTTGGCAGACAACTAATACATATGTAGTAAATTAAACTGAAATTAGAAATAGGATGAAGAAGAACCATAGAGCAGAGTTGGCCAGCCCCCGTTATCTTTGGTGTGCTGTAGAGGTCTACACTGGAGGCCTGGTTTTGAGTTACTTATAAGCTTTGTACCTCCAGAAACTTAGTAAATATTTTTCAACTAATTGGGAGTCTATGTGTAAAATGCTTGGTAAAGGACTTTTAAGTGCCCCATAAATGTTAGCTGCTAGCATTGCTACTGATAATAATTAGTTACTAATAATAATCGTTATTATATGCAATAACTTTGAACTTCAGTTTTCCTAAATGGAGAATGAAGATAATAATTTTTGCTTCCTTTATCTTAGTAATGAGTGTGAAGATAATTTGGATATAGTGGTCTCTCATTGCACAGGCCATAAAGAATACTTGCTAACACAGAGACTTATACAATAGAACAGAATATCTCAGGCCAGCTACACAGGACTCAGCTCAATGGAAATATAAGGAATCTGTTAAATGTATAATTTTAAAAAATAAGAAAATGATGAGATTGGGAAGAGAGGGGAGTTGCTCTGTGCTAAAGTGTAGCAATAGAAAAGCACATGGGCCAGATGGTGGCTGAACTCAGGACAAACAGGGAAACTAAGATCTGGACCTGTTCAGTGTGGGATTCATAGAGCATTGTGGCAGGTGTGATGTGGAGACAGAGCCATTCTACTCTTGGCATCTGGAAGGCAATGGCGTATGCTTGGAGCCAAAGGGCATTCATGTCAGGGTAGACATTCTGCTTTGTAAAGTAAGTGCAGAGCTTGTATTTCTGAGTTAACGTGAACATTTTATAAAATTTATACCTGGTGTAGACAGTGTCTTACGATGCCTTTCAGCTCCTGTGGTACTGCAAAGAATAGGTAGTCATCTAATAATCATACATGAAGGCAGCCTTCATCCACAGGTCCCAGAAGCTTTTCTGGTCATGGAGTCTTTATCAGGTGAAATTGAGAAACGGGTGGGTGTAAAGTCTTCCTTGTTAGCCTCAGAAGCTGTCTTGGCAAGAGCACAGCCATCTACAGTAGAAATCCTTGGCGCTAATGCCCAATAAACCAGCGACTGGAGTTGCAGGTCTCCATCAGGGAGTTGGGATCAAGTTGCTTCTGTAGCATTTGAATATATCCATTTATTTACAGCTCACAGTAGCCCTGCAAGGTGGGGACATCACTACTCCCATTTTATGGACGATGAACTGAGGAACAAAGAAGCCTTACTGAAGGTCACACTACCAGTGACAGAGCTCATATCTGCCCTTTTAAGCATGACATTCTATGACTTCTCAGTTTTAGCTGTTGTAATCAGCATGAAGTGTGAATCATGATCAAAATATGCAGTGAATATGTACATTTAAAAATTTATTACTGTAAAGGATATATTGCCATTAATCCTCTTCAAAATACTCCCCCTCATTTCACACATACTTATCCCATTGTTCTTGCCAGTTTGTGAAGCAGTTCTGTATGTCCTCTTTCATGAGTGTCTTTATGAGTTATGATCAAAACTCCCTGAATGCCGATGCCAAGTGCCATCCAATGGAAACACGGGCTTCTACAAACATGACAGTGTGTTCCCATCCACATGTTCATGAGGGCTGGTACTGTGTGACTTCTGACTCTTTCCCAAAGTCAAAGTGACCGTGAAAGGCAAACATTTTGAATTGTGTTAGGACATTGAGGCAGCCATGGCGGCACAACCAAGGACATTCGCAAAAGAGGAGTTAAAGAATTGCTTTAGGAAGTGGCAAGAACAGCGGGATAAGTGTGTCAGAAACAAGGCAGAGTACTTGGAGGGGGGCTCACAGCAGTGTGTTCTTTTACTATAATTTTAAAAAAGGTAAACGCCTGCTACAGTTTGCAGCCTCACCTCGTGTACGTGACTTTGTGAGATGCAGTGGTGGGACTGGAGCCGTAACCTTTAGGGGTCGTTTTCTGTTCTGCCCCAGACTTTTCTGGGAATGAAGTTTATCTGGATTATACATATATTAGAAGTGAGACTCCAGTTTTGTTAAAATTTATGTCCTCCAGGATAAAATAATATCTTCTCATGACATACAGCAGGGGCTCAGCAGCATGAGGTGAAGTAAACCAAGTAGCCTCTGTGAGTTTCCCTCTTTGTATAAAATCTGTTATGTTACTGAGCATGGGAGGGTTGTGGAATACATAGCTCTACCTTAAATACCCAAAGGCAAGTTAGTTATTACTCTTTTTGTGATCAAATTCTTTCACCAAATCCTGTCTGTAACTTGAGTCCTGGTTGTAGTCCCTCCTGCCCTTGTCACTGGTCCTAGCCAAGGGAATCACTTGGTCACTGTCATCAGCTAGCCTTCCTGTCACATGGCTTGTGTTTCTGCATTATGGCTATGAATCAAATTCCAGAACAGGTGGCTGATAGACTCAGATTTGGATCTTAGCAGCAGAACTTCTAGCTGTGTGGCCTTGGACAAGTGATTCTGTTCCCTTCAGTTGTTTTGAGCTCAGTTCCATTGTTTGTGAATTGAGGGTAATCTTTCACTTCAGGGATGTTAAGGACAGGGATGGTTGAGAGACTTACAGAAATCTCCATACCTGAATACTTAGTGTAGTGCTTGGCCCAGGGTAGCTGACTGCTCAAGCTGTAGAACTGACTTTCCTGGCTAGACTGCTTGCTCTTTCTTGGAGGTCTGGGATCATGTCAGCAGCTTCTCTGTCTGGGATCCTGCTACTCTTTCCATCTCTCACCATGATCTCTTCTCACTCTCACCAACTCTTTTCCTCTGCCCCCAGTTCATTGCTAAAAATCAGCTTCTGTTCATTTGTTGCACTTAACCGATATCTGGAGTCATTGTGATTCTGTTTCAGGAAATATTTGGCTATCGGACTCGAGGCTGCCGGAAAGCCCTCTGTTTTGCTGGATCCATCTTCTCCTTGGGAATCCTCCCCTTGGTGTTTTACTGGAAACCGGCTTGGCACGTTTGGGCAAACTGTGTCCCATGTTCCTTGCAAGAAGCAGACATTGTTTTGCTGAGGACAACAGTAAGTGTGCATTTGGTTTTTCAGGTGATGGTTGCTTTCCTGGACATTGTGTTGAGGTACAACCTGGAGAGATGTGTACCAAACAGGTGGCGGCTCCAGTCTTAGTCTGTCACAGCCTTGCACTCTACCAAGAATCTCGTGATTTTTGTGTGCTGGTATTTGTTTAAGAAGACCCATTTTACAGGATATTCCTTTTAAGATTATGACTTTTTGAATGTTAGAGACTAACCATGACAATAGCTAAAAATAATAAGTAGTGTGACATAATTAAGTCAGGCAGAAAGCTACTGAATTCACACCGAACCTCACCTTTGAGGCTGTTGTATCCACATCTTTTTGCTCCATTGGAGTGATTCCAGAGGAGGGGGAGAGGAGCATGGGGCGGAAGTGGGAGGGCACCCTCATTCCCTGCTGAAGATGATGCTGTCTCCCCCTGCTGATGTGAGAAAGCCATGGCCATTGATGGCATATGTTGCTTTCTGCAGATATACTAGGATAAAACATGTAGCCATCTTTTCCCCAAGGTCATTGCCTCTCTACTAAATTGAAGAACTAATTAGGTGAGTTTCTCTGTATGTGTTCCCAAACCACTTAGACAATGCATGGCATTCCTGCAAGGGGGTCAGCTGCACAAGGGAAGTGACTTTCCAACTTAATTGCTACAACCCAAGTTCCAGGAGTTTCACTAATAAGAGGCAACTCTCAGGCTGGCCTGGCTGCTCTTCCTGGAGAGAATGAAAGGGCAGTCTTATGGAGCATTCCCTTTTGTCTGACTTACTCAGTGGTTCTAATAAGGCATCAAATGACCTTGGCACCACATGACCTCAAGTGGCAACCAAATTCTTGATAAACCCACCTCTGTTAAGAATTTAAGGTTTTTGGGGATGTATAGCAATTCTTATAAACATTTACTTAATGCATTAAAGAAAAGGATAGCAGCAAGATTATGACTGGTCAAAAAGTGTCCATACTGTATTCTGAATCTTAACAAAGCTCAGACTAATGTTAAACCAAATTTGAAACTGAATGCTACTTGTCTTTGTGGATTTGCTCTATAGGGACAGCTCCATCCCTCGTTTTGGATCCTGGTCCTTTTAAGAGTTACCTGTTCTATGTTTTAGGAAATAGCTGACATGTGAGTCTGGTCCAGGTGACAGCTAAGTTTGACTATAATTCAGATAGAGATTCTTGAAGAATAAGCTCCCAAGACTTTTAGAAAGCAAGAGGTCATTGCTGAGTAAGAACACCTCATACTGGTGATGTTGAGCTGGGGTGGTGCTCTGTTGACGTCTCACTCATGCATATTGATAAAGATTTTCAGAGTGAGAATGAAAAAAAAAAAAAAAGCCCAGCACTCACCAAATAAGCCTGCATCATTTGATGGGTGAGGAAATGGGGGCTGAGGAGGTGACACAATTTACCTAACTTCATGTGTCAGTGGGGGAATGAGCCAGGACTGAGTCCTGGGTGTCCTAGCTCCCAGTCCAGGACTCACAGCTCTGTATGATATAAACCAGGCAAAATAAAGATGACAATAATTAGACAACCATTTTTCTTAGAGTAGGGAAGTGCACTAACTTCTCTTATTTCCTGTTGTGCTGAGGACTCTGTCAAATCACTCAGCTTCTTTAAAGGGAAAAAGTAAAAGAGTATGCCAATATGAAGTGGTTCTGTCATTTCTGGTAACATCATCAGCTTTTCAGCTTTCATTGTGATGTTGTCTGACATGGAAAGAGCCTGGGTTTGAGATCTGAGCCCAAATTCAGGCTCAAACTGCCTTGCAACTTCCTGAGGCTAATTTTCTTTACCCAGCAAGAGGAGATGATGGTAGCACTTTTCATGGATGTTTGAAGGATTAAGTGAATTAATACTGAGTGCACCTGGTCCAAGGTCTGGCCCACAGCGGGTTTGTAACAAATGCTAGCTGGCATAAGGCTCTGTGTTCCTGAACTCCTTCTCCAAAAGGAACTTGTTTTCCCTCTAGAGAAACTTTGGAGTCTCCTTTGAAGGATGTCTCTGTTTTTCCTTTCTGAAGAAGCACCATCTTTACCTGGAAATGGTTTCTTCCACTTTACTGTTTCCTAGCTCTTCCCCAAGCAGTTTAATAATCTATCACATGCTGAAATGTACCAAAGAGCTTCTATTCAATTAAATAACCGGTTCATAATGTGAATAAACCAAAATGTCTGCCTAGCAAATCTGAACTTTTTGTACTTAAATTCTTACTGAACAGACTTTGCCTCTTGGTCAAAGGAATTAACCAGATCAGTCTTTGGAATGTTTCACAGTGGGTTTCGAAACAATTCAAGAGAGCATTTCCAAAATTATGTTACACAGAAGAGCTTCTTTTGACGTGGGCAGATAAATGAAAGTAGAAAATGGGCATTTTTTTTTCCTGGACCTTGTACTTTCTGAGTCTGGAAATGCCAAACTAGCTTTTGTATTTGAACAAGCTGGATTACCTTGTTTATGTTATTCCAGACTTTTTGTATGAGCACTTCAACCCTTCGTATTTAAATGCAGCGTAAAGATTGCTTCATGTTCAGGCCAGTCTTGTGACCTCTCTTGTGGAGGAATTGAGTACACAAAATTTACACTTCTGAGTTTGTTTTTAAAAAAAGTTCCAAAGAGATATTAGAAAATGAGTACTTCTTCCTTAGAGATGGGTATATTGCAACCCAAAAATGGTGAATTGTAGTTAAGATGAAGTACTTAGAAGATTATGAATAAAGTAATAATAATCTCAGTCTCCTGCACTGCCCTTTCAGACTCATAACTTCAGCAAAGTATTACTATTTTTGTGTATATCATTTTTTTATTACTTCTGGACTCTTGGCCAGAGTCATTGATGTTCGTGACACTTTGATCTCATCTTCCCAGTGTTGCTTAGCTGAAAATGGGCAACACTGGCTAGAATGTTTGATTTAGTTATATGACACACAGAAAAAGTTCTAGTATTGGAGAAATCACACAATTTATCTCAGTACCGTTGGGGTATATTGACCAAAAAGAGGAACGGGAGAAGCAGGGAAGTCATATGAAGAATCAAAGGCAATGTCCATGTTTACAATAATAACAACAACAAAAAAGAAAACCCAGAATAATTCAGCATATGATTTTTGAGAAATTGGGTTTTTTGGGTTTGTTTATTTGTTTGTTTTGTGAGTGGAGGGAGAGCAGTGGATTATCTGGTTCAATGCCTGGAGAATCAGTGTGCAGTAGAAAGTTAGCCAATGCCTGCAGAGTGCCTGCAACCCAGGCATAGCTTTCATCCCAACGCTTCACATGTATCATCTCATTAAATCCCCACAAAGAGGTAAGTACTGCTTCAGTCTTAAAAGAAAAGGGAATAGAGGCAGAGGGAGTTGAGCAGCTTGTCTATTATGGAATGACTTGTGGGCCCCACCCCCAAATTCTTATGTCGAAGCTCTAACCTCCAAAATATTTGCAGGCAGGGCCTTTACGAGGTAATTCAGGGCAAGTGAGGTCATAAGTGATACATGATTCCAAGAGGACTAATGTCCATAGAAGGAGAAGAAGAGACATCAGAACAGGGAGAACACAGAGCAAAGGCATTGAGGGCACAGTAAGAAGGCAGGGAGGCCTCACTAGAAACCAGCCCAGCCAGCTCCTTGATCTAGGCCTTCCAGCCTTCAGAACTGCAAAACAATGTATTGCTCTTGTTTAAGCCACCCAGGCTGTGGGATTCTGCTATCACAGCTCTTGCAGATAAATGCATTGTCTGAAGCCAGGCAAGAATGACACTGGAAACCAAATCCAGGCATCCAGGCCTTTTAAGGCACTGCCCAGTACTGCTCTGTAGAGTCTGGTCACTGGACAGGGAGTGACACGCTCTTTAATTCCAACTCTTCTTCAGCTCTCAGTACTTGTGCTTCTGAACATTTTGGTTTAACTTTTCTGGTACCACCATTGGTAAATTAGAGGGCAAATAGTCTCTGTAGGAAGGGTGAAATGAGATGACATGTGTAAATACTTTCCAAACTATTAAGTCAGAATGTAAGTGGCACTGTCTTATAGAGAATAATAGCCTCCAAACTTTTATCTTAACATGGGGTTGTTTCTCAGAAGTCAGCTCACAGAATCTCAGGCTGATGTCTAAGGGAAGTTCAGTTTGAAATGAGGAGTAGGGCGATGAACTTTAGGAGAGGAGATATTCTCCTGCTTTCTCATCTATGGCACTTTAGCATTTTTGAAATAAAGTAGTAGTAGAAACTATAAAACTATTTAGTACAGATTCAATTAAATTCACTTTGTTTAATTGAATTAAATATATTTTGCATACCTACTATGGCCATGGGCTAGCTGCCGTAGAGAATGAAAAGTAAACTACCAACCATTGTTTTCAAATGTATGTAATCTCTAGAAGGAAAACTACACAAAGGAATATATCACAGTGACAGGAGGAAAGGGACTATTTCACAGAGAGAGTCAGAAGATTTAGGTTCAGATTCTTTGCCCACATGATTTCCTCTCCTGGGACTGTCCCCATGTGCCTCTCCCCACCAGCCTCAGTCACTTTTAACTCTTATCTTTTTGAAACTCAGAAAAGTCATGATTTTATTGACTTGGTTGAATCTCTATTATATAATCCTACCATGATCATGAAACTTTCCTAAGTAACACTTTTAATAGTTTGATTTTTACATTTATTTGTGCAGTGATAAAATGAGCTCCATGAATATGGCTTTCATTGATCATTGTGTTCCCTCCTTATGCCCTGGCCCATGAACTAGCACTGTGACTAGAATTCTACCTATTCTCATTAAGTTTATGAAGGAAAGGGAAATACAAGTTGGGAACTCCAGGCTCTGATATTCCCTTGGTGGTAAAATTACTTGTTTTCTCTGTATTGTCACACATAAAATGGAGACAGTATTACCCATTTTCCAGAGTTGTTATCAGGATATAATGGATGACTGTCTTAGTTACTTTTCACTCATTGCAGAGACAAAATACCTGATGCCCAAAATTAGGGAAAGAAAGGTTTATCTCTTACAGTTCCTCGGGAGTTTCAGTCCATACGCAGTTGGCTCCAAGGCAGCATGGAGTGGCGTGGCAGCCATTCATGGCAGCCACCAAAACAGCAAGGCATGTTGGCTAGAGAGAGAGAGGGTGGAAGAGAGCAAGAGGAAGACCTGCTTCCTTTACACGGTATATCAGCACCACCCCTGGGCGGGTGCAACAGTCACATCACCAATCCCAGCGCTAGACAACCAACTGATCACAAGCAAGCCCCAGACTCAGTGGCATAAAAAGTATATGAGAACTTGGGGGTACATAGTATCACCCAATACAATGACATTCTATATAATAAACCATGAAGTGAAGAGCATTTTAATACAAGACAGACTGTAAAGCACTATAACAGTTGGAAATGAAAACAAAGAGCAAAAATTGAATACAAGACAGTGTTAACCTCCTCCAGAGTGGGGGCAGGAAATAAATCAACAAATATTTAAATAGAGAAGATGATGCATAGCTGAGGAATGAGGAGGTTTTAATAAAGTATCTACCTTCTGCATTTGAGAGAGAGAGAGGGAGGGAGAGAGAGAGAGAGACTCTTTAGTACAATGTCACTTTACAAGGACAAGGATTTCATTGTTTTGCTCATATCTATATTCCCAGTTCCTGTAATAATATCTGGTCCTGATTTGTACTTAGTAAACACGGATCGAGTAAATAAATAACTGAATGAATATGTAAGCTAATAAATGAATGAATTAATAAATGAATGAATGAATAGGAGAGAAACTTTGGGTAAAAGCATGGACAAAACAAAGTGTCCTCCTGATGTGCGGGGTACAGACTGTGAGAGGCCAAGTCCAGGGTTATTAGGGTAAGAAATCCAGTAAGCAGGGATTCTGTTGCCAGATGAGATTCTTAGGGAGCTGGCAGACTTCAGGATGACACTTGTATGGCTGATCGCAAAGTTTCTAAGTTTGTGAACTGAAGCCCCCACCTCTGACATCTTTAATTGAAACAGAAAGGAAAATGCTGCCTGTTAAAACATCAAAATGAAGCGCCTTGAGTCAAGCTTCATATCTAATTATCACAAAGTTCCCTGCACATTTTGATTCTCTGACAGCATGTGACATACAATGACAATGAGGGGAAAAGAATGTGTTTGTAATTATCACAAAGACAGAAACTATGAAAATCATTAGGATCATTTAATTGAAATCACCAATGAATGTGAATCATATTGTTTGCATAGAAATGTGGCACATTACAGATACTGGTTAAAATTCAGAAATACCTGAATAATGAATAAAATAGTCCTTTACCATGCATAAAATTAAAAAATAGTAGTACTCTTATCTTTCAGTGAAAGATAAAAAATCTTTTTTTATTTCGCAGTGCTTAATGAGAAAAGGGAAACTGAAAATAAACTGAATACTAAAGATCAGTAAGCAAATCATGACCTTTTTTTTTTAATGTTAGGAAATCACTACCTAATCAGTATCTGTGCTAATGATCTGTAATCTTATCAGTATGAGATTGATGATAAATACCAAGTGCTGATTTTTTAATAACATGGAGAACAAATATATAACATATTTGCAGATAGGAGTCACCAATCCTCCTTAGCAGGAAGTTGTTACAGTCCAGTTAAAATTCAAATAAAGTCTTTTTAAGACATCATCTTAATGCAAATGACTTAACAGCAGACTTTTAAACTATTGATACCTCAAGTTTATTTTTATCTAAGTCTCAGATAGTAAGAATGTTTGAAATAATTCAGTTCTTGTCTAATTACATAAAGACTAATTTAGAATCTCATTTATTTGGAGGGTCTCTGGCATAGCAGATCCATTTAAAATGACATACAAGAGCAGGTAATTAAAAATTAAAGTTGAACTCAAGATGGAGAAGGCAAGATTGAAGTGGGCTGAGACTGCTCTGGTTAGCTCTGGAGGAGCAGCAAAATGTAGGAGGGTCTAACAGATTTTAAAAGATGCAAAGAAAGGGGGAGAACACGGGATGCAGCTCTTGGAGCATGCGTTTGTGACTTTCCAGTGCATGTTCAATTGCAAAGCTGACTACACACAACTAGAAGAGATCATCTTGCTGGAGAGATGAGCACTGGGGATGCACGGTCATGGGCTGGCTTCCCTCACTTCTGGGGTCCTGGAAGCGCATGCCAGGCCTGCTGGGTGATGTGGGTGGGGAAGCACATAACCCAGATGATGAGGGTATTAGTCTTAGACTTGCCTTGAATATAGCAAGTGTTTCTGCATAAAAAACTTTTGTTGGTGCTGGAGCAGTAATACACACACGCACACGAGCGCAAGCATTCTTAAAGTGGTTTTTGATAACCTGTTTCAGTGTGCAAATGGTTCTTACACATGCAATCTCACTTCATCATCACACCAGCCCAAGAAAGAACAAGGACTATTCTATTTTACAAGTGAAGTAATTCCAGGTCCCAGAAAGTTAAAGAACATACTTAAAACGCTAAGATTAGAAGTTAAAAAAAATATAGCTCCAAATGCTAAAATGTACTGTTTGTGTGTTGACACTTTTTTGATTTTTCACTCTTAGTAGATCTTTTCTTTTTCTTCACTTCCTCTTCTTTTTCCCTGCTTCATTCTCTATTTAAAATAAAAATAAAATTTTTCCTTCTTCCCTTTCCATTTCCCTTTCCTTGCCCACTTCCTCTCCTTCCTACCCATGGTTCCACTCTGCCAGCAGCCTCAGAGAACGCAGCTCAGTCAACCAGTCATCCTCAGAGCTGCAGTCTGGTCCCACCCTCTGTTTCCAAGGTCCTGTTCCTGCTTCAGCAAAACCATTGCCCTCAGAACTCTAGTGGGGCACAGATGGAAGTGCTTGCAAGGTATAGTTAAATTCTTTTTATGCTAGGAAACAAGACCCTCATGGTTCTTTGATTCACAAGAAGGGTTTACTCTACAAAAAGATCACAAAACTACAGTCTTTCATGAATACTTCTCTTGCTATTCTGTGCTCCAGGAAACAAACCTTTCTCTTCCTCATCGTAGCAGACGCTGAGGCTGTGTGTGCCAGGGCCACCTATAACACTTGGCTCAGTCTTGACTGTGGCTCGTGAGGCTATGTAAATAACTATTGTTAGAGCCATAAATCGAATTCCCACATCTTTGTTTCTTTCCCAAGGATCGTGTAGCTAATAAATAGAAGTTAAACTATTCACAGCAGTTTTTCTCAATATGTTCTCCCTAACCAGAAAAGGATAACAGGAAATGAGTTTAAAGTCAAATAAGTATATACAAGCAAGGTTGGTTTAGTGATGCCACAAGATTTAATAAGATATAAGCATGAAGGTGAATTTCAGCTTTTAATACTCACCTGGACTAAGGCATTGAAGTTGGCACATTAGCTTAACATTGGGTACTGAAAATGTGGGGTTTCAGGGGTCCACTTCACACTGCCCTTTTCAGGCATTACCATCTGGAGGGCTGTTAGCTGTCACCCTGGGTCAGATGATGGGTGACAGCTTGATTTTGGGCTGTGCTTGATTCTGGACTGCCAAGTGAGCAGAGATTGTGAGAAACTGGATGCTATTTGTTACACAGTGAAGAAGTCCAAGGTGATTTTCACATCCAAGCCACAAATACCATGGGTCAGCCTGTCGAAATAAAGAGGAAGCAGCCAAGATTAGGAGTGGGATGATCTGGATTTAGGTCCTAGTTTTACCCCTACTACCAATATCAGACAGGCTTGAACAGTTCTTAGCCTTGCTCATAGTGAGTTTTCTCAGTTGCAAAATGGAGATAATGCTACTGACTTTGGAGAACTGGGATCTTAAAATGAGATAATGGATGCAATATGATTTTAGAAACTGTTAAGTCACCAAATGAAACAGTAGTTGATAACACTGTCATTCATTTATTAAGAGTACTGTCCTCCTAACTATCCTTACTTGGTGACCAAAGGTCTCTGACCTTGATGGCTCTTTTGCAATTTGTGTTTCTATATACCTACAAATGTGTCCTTTCTCATTACATTTTTTAAAAATTGACACTTTGTTCTTTGCCAGTGCCAGTTTAGGCTGGATATAAGAATGGCAGCCCAATCAAAAAAAAAATTTTTTTTTAAATTTATTTTATTTATTTATTTTGGTACTGGATGTCAAACTCACGACCTCATGCTTGCTAAGCAGGTGCTGGTGCTGCTGATCTATATCCCTGGCCACTAATTTATTTTTATTTTTATTTTCTTTAGCAAAATATAGAATGGAGTAGAGGGATAGAGAGAACTCCAGAGGGGGCAAACAGAGATGGGAATGGGTGTTCAAATTCCTGCTCTACGAGTTACTGTGTCATCATTTCATTCTCTGTAAAATGGTAGGATAATCAAAATAACAATCTTATCATGCTTTTGAGTGTTAAGTGAGAATAATACATATGTAACATGATATGTATGAAATGCAGTGTCTGCTAAATATTTTTCTTACTGTTATAGTAAGAAACTCAAAGTTCTTCCCAGAGCAAATCCCCCATTGATGAGGCCTAGGGCAGAGGTGCATAACGCTCAGCTATGTCATGGCATGCTCTAGAATTGGTGGCCTACTTTATTGTACCTAGCACATGGCCACCTACTCCGTGGCTCAGTTATTCAAAATTCAGCTGTCTTCAGTCACTTTTAGGCTCTGAAAATAACTCCATGCAAGTTCAGTTTGATTCGATTTAGTCATCTTTTTCCTTACATAGGATAATAACCCATTTAAAATTTTTTTTTGTTTTTTATTTTGAGACAGTATCTCACTTTGTAGTTCAGGTTGTCCTTAAACTCACTATGTAGTTCAACCTGGCCTTGAACTCATGGTGATCCTTCTGTCTCAGCCTCCCTGGTGCTGGGATTACAGGTATGCACCACCACGCCTGGCTCCATTTCAAATTTCTTAAATTTAATTCATTATCTTTCAGATTTCTTGCCCTTTCTCCTTCTTTCTCTTATGCTCTCTGTTTCTTTGCTTTGCCTTCCTCTTCCCCATCCCTCCCTCTATTCCTCTCTTTCTCTCCCTTCCTTCCCTCCTTTCCTCGCTCCATTTCTTCCTTCCTCCCTTCCTCCTTTCCACTCTCCTTCTCAGTATCTGTCCTGGGCCTAAATGGACCACAGAGATACCTCTGTCACAGTCTCTAGCCATAGTCTCAGAGGAGTGGTAAGATGAACAGTCAAGGGAAAATGTAGTCAGAATTTCTAGTACTCTGACTGCTTGGTCTGTAAGGGACTTCACCTAGACAAATTAAGGAGATTCCCAGGATATGGCCTTTGAGCTGGACCCTGAAGAATGGTTAGGATTTAGTGAAGCAAAGACTTGGTGATTTAGGAAAAATATAACTCCCAACCTGCTAGATGTCAGATGTGCCAAGCTCATGTCCCTTGAATATTGAAGAATGAATTCCAAGGGACAATGGAGGTCAAGAATAGGAAAGGATTTTTGAGAAATAGCTGTTGAGAGACAAGAGGGTTCCTGAAAGTGGGCTGTCGCCAAGGCCCTTTGTTGGAGTAATTTATACAGTAAAGTCACAGTGAGGGTACAATGTGGGTCAAACTACTATCAATCTCTAGGATTACAAGTAGAGCTACTTAGCTAATATTGATCCAATAGGGAAACAAGTCAAGTAGCAAGGGTGCATGGAAAGAGCAAAGCTATTTTAGGGATAGGTCCAGATATTCTGATCAGCAACCTGGGTGACTGATTGCTATCTGGACTTGCTGGACCAAGTGGTGCAGTATAATTACAGCCCAATACCAAGTTACTGCCTATGCCTTAGGGAGGTGTGTAGGCCCATTGCATCTCTACCTTGAGGCCTGGTCTTCTTCAGCTACACCTCCAGCCACAATTCTGATGTCTTTATTTTTTTGCTGTGACTTCCTTGAAAGCCCAGTCCCTCTGTGACTGTGTATTAATTTCTATCTAATGTAGCTGCCTATAATATTAGAAGAGGGGGAAAGTGTATTCCAGGTTTTGGAAGCAGCAGGAAGTGCTCTCCAGGAGGGTCAGTAGAAGATTTAGCACAACTATTGTCTTTACTCATGTTTATTTTTTGCAGAGTCAGCTCAGATACTCTTCAAAACAAAAACGGTTATTGGGTGGAGCTGATTCCCAGCTCTGACTTACATCCTCCAAGCACTGACTTTCTGGGCTTCTGTTCATCCTGATTAACTGCTGGCGTCATCAGACATCAAAGTGGCTTTTAGATTTAGTCTCTATCCACTCAGATAATAGCTGCTGGTATTGCATCAGCCTTAAAAGGATCATTTGGTATCTGGCAACCATTCCCTATTGCTCCTCCTAGCTTTATTCTGTGATGAAGTCCTCAGTGAACTGCAAAGGTAAATGATTTCAGTTAGGATCACGCAATAAGACACCTTCCTCAGTGTTACCCGTGCTAACATCCTGACAGTTACCTTTAAGCACATGTAGTCTATGCAGTCAGTTTTTCTCATCCATTCATTTCACTCGTGTCCTGCGGATCTTTGTGCTCCATAACTAGGGAACCATATAAGGAATGATAAAACACTGTCTTTACCTTCAAGGTGATCTAATACTGTGAGAAAACAGACAGAAATGATTAGAAGTACAAGCGAGAAATGGTTCAATGAACATGGTTGTCATTCTTTTATTTTTCTTTTGCCACAGTGGGAGAGTATTAAAGGAGCTGTTTTAGAAGAGGTAGAATTTGAGATAAGCCTCAAAAGATGGAGAGAATTTAATTGACTTGACTTCTTTACCCTCAGAGATATACAGAAATCATTGGCAAGCTTGTTTTTTTCTGTCTGTGATATCTTGCTTCTGGCTGTAGCCCCATAGGAAATGAGGTCTTACTTGAGATGTACCTCCCCCTCCCTGGCTTTGCTGTCTGTCAGTGCCTCTGTTCACATCCATGTTCTTTAATAGATAGTGATAAGCCACTGCCCCTGAAGATCCTGTACCTAACCATATTCCAATGGCAAATAAGTCTGGCTAGGATATTTGCTAACTCCATAAACTCACAGAATTGCAGTAAAATGATGTTTTCTGGATTGAGTTTTAGCTTAATGATTTCCCTTAACTTCATGGGGGTTTTGGCATCTATTTCCTCAGGATGAATTCCAGACTTACTCTTGGAAAAAGGTAACATGGATCCACCTATCAACATTAAGCAGTGCATTTGGTCTCACTCCTGGACACCCCCTCATTACAGATGATGATTTTGTCATAAATAGAGCCATCCAAAAGCCTGGCCTAAAGGTAAGTATTAAGTTATGGCTCTGGCTGATGGCAGAGAAACTTAACTTTTTCCCCTCTTTCCCTTTCACTGTGCCAGCCTCTACTGACAGTGGAGAAAACTGCAAAACACACGACCTTTAGAGTCAGATGGAGCATGCTTCAAATCTCACCTTCCTCTTTCCAAACAGTGCAACCTTGGGTAATTTTCTTGCATCTACTGAGCCTCAGTTTTCTCATTTATAAATGATAATAAAGCCTGTTTCTAATATTAATTGGTTAAATTCAATAAATTAAAGAATTAAAAAACCAGTACAATGCCAGGTACATAGTAGATGTCCGATACATGTTAGTTCTTAAAGCATCACTCCCTGTATGTGTAGCAGAGTTAATTCTATTAAAGTAATCACACAGGACTGTCCCATGGAATTTTCTTATGTCTGCAAAATGATCTTATTTCCAATTTTGCTATTCAAATGCATGTGAGTTACTCACTTTTTGACACCATTAAATTAGTACTGCTTGGATTGTGACTGTTAGCATTCATATTAAAAACACATTTTATAAGACAATGTTTTCTTTTACTTTTATAGATGTAGACAGCTGCTTAGTTTTATGAGCTCTAGGTCATTTTCTAAAGAATGAATGCAAATTGCTGAACGGTCTCTCTATTTTCAATTGTTATCACCCGGTTGTCTTTACTGCCAAAATATGCAAAGACAAAAAAGGTCAAGCTCCTCCAAGACACAGCCCAACTTTTCTGCTAAGTGACCATTCACCTAGATAAGTTGACTTCCCAAATTAGCTGGACAGACTTGACTTCAGAGTTTATTGCCCTAAAATTGCAGCATATTTAATTGTTTCAAATAAGTAACTATAAAGACAAATGAAGAAAGTTTCAAATTAACAAACAAGCAGAATATAGCAGTGTATTTCATAATAGCTAAATATTGGAAGCAGCCTAATATGTTCATCAACAGAGAAATTGATAAAGACATGTGGTATCAATGGAGTACTACTCTGCTATAACGAAGTGTAAATTTGAGTCATTTGTGGAAAAATAGATATACTTTGAGACAATAATGTTGAGGAAAATAAATCAGACATACACATTTAAATATCACGTGGTTTTTCTCATATGAGAAGTTTAAAGTATAAATAAGTTAAATAGCAAAAAAAAAAAAGATAGACAATAAGAGACAAAGAGATAGATCTGAAAAAGGGGACCAAGAGATGGAGGGAGGAGGAGAAGGAAGGGATGGGAAGAAGACTTAGGATGTATTATATACATGTACTAACCCCCATGATGAACGTAATCATTATGTACTGCAAACATGTACTAATAAAAGTAAAAAAGAATGTGAGGGAGGAATTATAACTGAAAGTTTTGATACCTAGGCTTGATGTCTTCATGTGTCTGGGAGTTAGGCTGCTTACTGTCTCCTGGAGTCTTGAGTTGTTTATAATCCCTTCTTTTCCTGTTTCTCAGGGCTGTTGCAAACCTAAAATGTGACTATTGATATTAAGGTGATTTGTGAACTGCAATGAACTACATTCATACTAAGGTTTGAAACTGTCATTAAAATCAGAGGAGAGATCATAGCCTCAGCCATGATAACACTGATGGGACTAATAATAATAACAACAACAAGAACCCCAAGATGATAACTGTTTGGAGGCTTTTATGGGAATTTGGAGACTAAAGTAAAAAATTATGTTGGGTTTTCAAAGATATGCAAAGAAGAGACTCTAAGGACCATTTTGTAGAATGATTTGCAAAACTGAAACCCAGTGCTTCAGGTTACCACGCATTACACATCTTGGATCCTGAATTTAAGAGGTTTTTTCAGATTTTCTTCTTTTCTTTTTTAAATTTTTTTATTTTAAAGAGGATAAAACCAAGGAAAATAAAACAGAGTAAAACCAATAAAAAATAAACCAGCATAAGTGATATAGGACTTCAAAATCTTACGAAGCCAACAATAGTTATCATAATGCCTTTTGTTGTCCTCAAAGTAGCTGAAGATACTTTCAAACACAGTAAAAATCAAACAGAACAGAATAGAATAGAAACAATAAAACCAAAACAGTGAATGCAATAAAGGGTTTCAAAACAAGCTGCTAGTAAATTCAAAATGGCTACCATAATATGTCTTGTTATCTTTCAAATAGCTGCTCATGTCACTGGATTTAACATAATCAAACAAAACAAAAGAAAATAAAACCCAGCCCAACAAAACAATGAAAATGATATGATTTCCTGGCCAGGATTGCTTCCTGGGGAGGCCTGGGTCTCTCCCCCACAGCACACAAATGGTGCAGACTCACGGAGAGAGGCTTGGGTGTGGCTGTCCCCATTCAGGTAGCAGCTGGTGCATGGCGCTGGTTTCCAGGTGGGGATCATCTCCTGGTGAGGCCCCTGGTTCTCTCCCCACCCAGATTTTTTTTTTTTTTGAGACTATCTGGAGTCTTACATTCTTGAAGAGAATGGGGTGGAGCTAAAATTCTAGCCTGTGAGTGATACAATCAAAATGAACTTCAGGTGCAAAGTGAGGATGAGAATATCTGCCCAACCAAAGAATGATGAAAAAGACTATTCATAATGTTAAATAAGCTCCAAAATACTCAGCAAATGGCAACTGTGATTAGTGGCATTATTTGCAAAATTGCAAGGAATGGTGAAAAGGAAGTTTAAGTCTTAAGGCAAGAAACCTGAAGTTCCAATATGAGTCGTGATGACTAACATGCTCCAGGCTTGGTCACTTTCAAATGTACTTTCCTGCTTCAAATTCACAGCTTACAAAGGAAGTGTCATTGCCAGACCTACTGACACTATTGTACTGAAAATCACTTGGAAATAGGATGTGTTCTTAAATAGTTACATTTGCAATCAATCTCATTGAGATAAACTCATTCTACAAAAATTTAGAAAAATATAGCACTTAATATTCTTACTTTGGTAACTATTAAATATGTGCGTGTGTGTGTGTGTGTGTGTGTGTGTGTGAGCATGCACATCTGACATAATTATTTTGTTTTTGTTTTTGGTACTGGGGATTGAACTCATGACCTTGTGCTTGCTGGGCAGGCGCTGTGCCACTGAGCTCGATCCCCAGCTCTATCTGACATAATTATTGAGTAGGATGATAATTCTAGATCTTGTGACCTGGAGATTTAAACTATGCTTCTAGCCAACATGTGTTTTTACAAAGCATCTATTCATTTATTTAATAAAAAGCATACCGAACACTTATTATGTACAAGCTATGTACTCTTTCCAGTTTTAGAATTTATCTCATGGTTATACTGACTATAATATTCAGAAGCGTTTAATACAGAAAGGAGCCAAAGTAGAATTTAGCCACTATCTGGCCAATTATTCAGTTGATTCATGGGACAATTGAGGTGCACAGATATTTAGTAGAAGTTCTCAAGGACCGCTTTAACAGAAAATCTCTTACACAGTTCTTCGACTTTTGCTGCCAATAAAACTACCTAGGAAAATGTAATGGTATTTATGCCCATATGCACTGCACACAAATTAAATTAGAATCTCTTGACGGTGGCAGCCAGGCAACCGCATCTTTTAAAACTCCTCAGATGTTCCTAATGTGGAACCTGAGGCTCTCACCATTGCTCCACAGTCATATGGAAGTGTCACTGCTTCTCTCTGTGGTTTGTGAGGTCACCAGTTCATGGAAATTCAGATACATATACAGCTGCTTAAAGAAATCATAAGTAAGAAGGCACAACTATTGTAAGTGTTAATCCTTCCTTTTCTTTCCACTGACAGCCCTTTAAGAATCTCACTTCCTGGAGCACATTTTCTTGCACTTGACCTCCTCTCACTTCCTTAATATTAGCTTCAGTTTTCAGAAATACTGAAATCCTTTTCAATGTTTCTCTTGTAGGTTACCACACAACTCTACTGCCTGTGAGATAAGGCCCCAAAGGCCTTATTCTAGCATTTATGTCTGCTCATAATCTAGCCTGTGTTTATAATTCCAGCTTAATTATTCAGTCTGCAGTCAAACACACCTACTCTCTTGCTTCCCCTCCTCCCACTAGCTTGTGCAGAACTTCTTTGAAATACTCTCTTCCTTTCATATCTGAGCGAACTCTTCCAACCCTTCACTGCTGCAATTTCACATGTGGTCTCTTCCATAGTTCCTTTTGTCATCTGCCCTTGCTATATTTCTGTAGTATTTTATGATTATATCTTTTTACATTATTATATTTTTATTTGTTTGACATGTACATATTAGACTGTATGGTAGAATTTTCTTTTTTGAAATATATTTTCTTCTTTATTAGTTTATAAGGTAGTAGAATACAGAGACTAAATTTCACTTATTCATACATTTATCTATGTAGTAGACCCTTGATATATGTTGAACAAATGATGATTTCTTTTTTATTTTATTTCTTATTTTAAAAAAGAAAAACAGAAAAAAGAATGGAAATGATACAGAATTTCAAAAAACAGTAGGAAATTAATATTAATTAATATATTGCATATTGTTATCTTAGAAGTAGTTGTTCAGGTTACAAGATTTAGACATGAAAAAAATGATCAAACAATCAAACATTGAAAGCACAAACTGTTCTTTTGGATGAACTAACAGATATTAGTAGTATAGCTATCTATTTTGTATATGTATACCTATATACATATAATCCTTTCTCTTCTTCCTTCTCTCCTTTCCCTTATCCCAGTTGTTCTTTCCCTTTAAGCACTTTCTTTTCCTTTCATTATCAAAGTATCTATTGTACATTTTGGATCTTGTTACTCTTTCAGGTTTTTTCTTTACACTAGGGAGACAATACGATATTTACAAATGTGACTTTTATTTATTTTACTTATGAGTATGGTCTCAAGTTGCCTCCATTTACCTATAAAAGCCTCAAGATTATCATTCTTTATTGGTAAGTAATATTCCATTGTATAAAAATACCACATCTTTTTATCCATTCCACAGTTGATAGGCATTTGGGTTGTTTCCAAGATTTAGCTATTACAAATAGTGCAAGTGATAATTTCTATTAAAGATGCCATTTGTGTAGTAGGAAAGAATAGAATAAAGTAAGAAAAGGTAAAATCTTTTTTTATTTCGAAGAAAGGAAGAAGAAAAATAGAAATAAAATAAAACAGGGTTTCAGATCAGGTTAATACGAGAGTAACAATAATTGATACATTGCACATTGAATAAGCATGTAGGGTCCTATCTTCTTTTTTCTTTTGGTACCGGGGATCAAACTCACAACCTTGCACTTGCCAAGCAGGTGCTTATGCTGCTGAGATAAATCCCCGGCCCTTAGGGTTCTATCTTTGCCTCTTTTACAAATGATTCTTTGGTCACTCAGTTACTGTATAATCTCTAATCTTCAAATTAGAGACTTTCTTAGTACTTTTCTTTTGCAGGTGAGATGCATAAAAGTGCAAAAAATAAGATATGTTTGGAATAATTTAGAAGGACAGTTTCAAAAAATTGGGTAAGTTGTTTTAGAAAGTGCATCTAAAGAAGAAAAATGTTAACTCAAAAATATTATTGTTAAATGCATCCTTCTCATTATTATTTTAGCACTCTGGAAGACTGGCTCAGTTCTGCCAAGATACATCTAAAATTTGGATCAGGTCTAACAAGAGAAGAACAAGAGATTAGGTACCACACATGTTGTTGTCTATATTAGCTCGAAAGAATTGTTATTAGCCAAATATAGAGCCCAGCGAGTAGTTATCTTCATTGATCGATATCAAAAAAATGTTGCAGTGTTCTAGTTGACTTTATTATATTAAATGTGTTCACACCCATTAGCTCACATATCTTCAGAGCCACCTTGTGAGGGAGGTAGAAAAGACTTCAACACAACATCAACGTAACAGGTGCAGAATTTGAGGCTCAGAGAGGTTTAACGGGCTGAATGAGGTCACACGGAAAGAGATAGAGAAAGAAATGAGTTCTCAACTTAGGACTGTAGATTTAGTGCTCTTCCTCTACACAATGCTTCTAAAGGTTATTATAGTAATAAGGCCAAGCCTGTTTTCATTATAATCAGGAAATACACAGACTAGAATGATGACACAGTTAAAGAGAAATAACAGAACATCGGAACAGTGCTATGCAGGACGTGAATAACTCCACAGTTCCAAATCAATTACTAGGTAGCGCAGAAAGATTCAGGGAGAGCACTGGAATGTCTGTGTGGTTTTCAGTAAATATGGTCTCTGCTCTGGGCCTTACTTTGCTAGTTTGAAAAAGGGGAAAGAAGGACTCTAAAA
The DNA here is from genome assembly GCA_004363535.1 of Dasyprocta punctata. Classification (NCBI taxonomy): domain Eukaryota; kingdom Metazoa; phylum Chordata; class Mammalia; order Rodentia; family Dasyproctidae; genus Dasyprocta; species Dasyprocta punctata. The sequence goes on along the minus strand of RJWM01020578.1, from coordinate 1,938 downwards.
AGGCCTCACTAAGCTTAAGTTTCTTGCTCTTCTTCCCCATTCTAGCACTTCAAAGAGATCTAGAGTCAGGCAACATCAGCATTGTGTGGAGCTTGTTAGAAAGAAAAGCAGGACCTTGGGTCTGCAGGATCTGACCTTACTGAGTCAGAATCTTCATCTTAATGAGGCCATCCAATCTAAATTAAAGTTTGAGGAATCTTTCTCTAACACATTCAGCCCAGTTATTTGATCTGACTGTCTATGTGAAAGGCATAGAAAGAGCGGTTTGTGTTCTAGACAGCAAAATAACTTGTAAAATGCCATTCCTCCACATGATCAAAGGAGCACATCTCTGGGTCTTCAATCAGAGGGAGGTATGATCCTGCATATTCACCTAATGTGGAGAGCCCATGACCTTTCCACTCATATTAGAACAAATTATGCAGCTTTCCAGAACTTCTGAACAGGGGAAGAAATAGGTACAGTATTTGTTTATCAGTAAAACTATTTCCTTTTAATGACTTCACTGGTCCAGTTCCATGGAATCAGAGTTGGGGACAGAGTTTAGAATATACCAATTCTGGTGCTAGTTGAGTAAGATGAGGGCAATATTAAATATCCAAGCTATCATTTCAGAACATATTTGGATCCAGGGAAGTGTTAACTAGCAAAACAACCCAGCTGTTTTGAGTAGGACAAGGAATGTTAAAAAACCAAGGAGATTTACCCAGAATTGAGAAAGGGGAACATGTGGCAGACCTTTTTCTGAGAGGGCAGGAAATGAGTTCATTTTCATTATTAGTGACTGTGATCTCTCCCGGTAGGAGGCTAATATGTGGGCCTAATACTATTGATGTTGAAATCACACCTATTTGGAAACTGCTCAGCAAGGAGGTAATTTCTCCGGTATCTTCTCTTGGTGTTGGATGGAAAATAAAGAAGTTTAGTTCTAACCAAACAATGAATAATGCAACTTGTTAATAAGTAACTGTAAATGGGGGGTATTTTAAAAGAATGCCAGACATAGTGTTTTTCATATCTCTCATCTACTCTTTTTCTTCAAGTTTCTCTCTTGTACACTATCAGATATGATATAGAGTGTAATGCTCATGTGTATACTTATATTTGATGGCTGGATGAAGGCAATGTTTCTTTTCTTCTTTAATACTATACTGCTTAGCCTGTTCCAACTTCAAGACTAATATAGTCTTTTCTTTTCTTTCTGTCTTTTCCTTTCTCTCTTTATTTTTTTTAGAAGACCAGTCTTTTTTTAAGGTAACATATACAATTTCCTCAGCATCCAAAATCATAGGGAGAAGATAACAATTTGTTCAGCCTTCTCAAGTGCTACTGATCTCAATGTTTGTATGAGAAAGGCTTGATCATTATTTACTAAGTTAAATTTTTCTTCTTGGACTCTCCCATCTGACTTTTCAGACCATAATCATGTTGCATGACACTGTACACTTGCATACCCCCTTGTCTTGAAAACTAAAACAGCTTACTAATTTCAAGGTACTTTCTCAACTTTTCCAGAATGCTTTCGAGGGTAAAAAAAAGCAAAACGCACTGAAAGGAAAAGTTTTCACATAGGTTTTTCACAACCAGAGAAAAGAATAACCATTCTTGTTTTAACAGGGGGAATTCAAGTGAGGGCGCACAAAGTTTCTCACCAAAGCAAGAATATAATTGCTGGAGTCAACTCTCTATTGTTCTAGTACCGCTTCCATCTCAGTTCTCTGTGAGAAAATGTCAGCTCATGATTAATATGAGGATTTCCACTGGCTTCGCATATAGCAGCTCTTTTGTCCCAGAGAAAACTATTAGACTAGAAAATATTTTAAGTTTGTAAACCTAGACTAACGCTTCACCTCTCTGAAGTCCAGTAATTGTGAGATAGTATCACAATATGGCGGTCAACATGTTGAAACCCAGGTGCTACTTTGTAAATTGTCAAGG
>RJWM01020577.1:12046-37010 GCA_004363535.1 Dasyprocta punctata | reverse complement strand
GCGGTGACCTTATCTTGCCTTTTGAGGTATCTCTGGCCTCATTGGCCACTACAGGCCTCGGCCAGGACCAGTGATTTATAGAGGTTCACTTACTATAAATCAGCTCCCATCGCCAGGCAAGGGGCCTAGGCCTTGGACAGGCTCACAGATAAACAGAAAGCCAATTAGTTAATTTTAAACCCTGCTCAAAGCCCCTTCATAGTAGTCTCCAACATCCATGAACTCACTTTGTAGCCCAGGCTGCCCTCAAACTCGAAGCAATCTTCTTGCCTCAGCCACCCGAACACCAGGATTGTAGGTGAGCACCACCACATCCAGCACACAGTTGATTTTAGAAAGGCCTGATCTAAACAGTTTTAATAGCTGCACAGTTCATAATAGCCAGATCTTAATTTTGGGGATTTAGCTCAGTGGCCTAAGTACCTGCCTGGCAGGCCCAAGGTTACGAGTTTGATCCCCAGTACCAAAATAATAATAATAATGATAATAATAATAATAGCCAGATCTTGGAAACAACCTAAATGCCTCTTGACTGAGGAATGGGCAAAAAAGATGTGGTATTTCTATATAATGGAATACTACTCAGCTATAAAGAATGATAAACTAGATACTTTCATACTTAAATGGATGCCTTAAATAGATACTTAAACGGATGCCTTAAATGGATACCTTGAAAATATACTTATTAGTGAACTAAATAAGTCGCACACATGTAACCATCATATTATTGCACTTGTGTGACAAACTGAAAGAAAATCTATGTATGTATATAAAAAATTAGTTAAGATAGCTAAAGAAAAAGAATTTTGAGTGAAAAGTAGTTTTCACAGAATCATTTTCAGATTTCATTTTTACTGTGAATTGTTCTTTTGAAAATAATACAGCATTCAAAACAAAAAATAAATAAACAGCCTTAAGAAAGGTGATTTTATGCCCCTCGACTGAGGAATGAATAAAAAAGATGTGGTATTTCTACATAATGGAATACTACTCAGCTATAAAGGATGATAAACTAGACATTTTCACTTAAATGGATAAATACTGAAAATATACTTCTCAGTGAACCAAATAAATCACACATCTATAACCATCTCATTGTTGCACTGGTGTGATGAACTGAAACAAAATCTATGTATACAAAAAATTAGTCAAGACAGTTAAAGAAAAAGAAGTTTGAGTGAAAAGTAGTTTTCTCAGAGTCATCTTCAGATTTCATTTTTAATGTGAAATGTTTACTTGAAAACAATACAGCAATCATAACAAAAAAGATAGTCATATAGCAGGTTTCTCTTGATTCATTGAGGTAAGAGTTTTGTGCTAATAATTTGTTGGATAATGTTTCATGTCTATATCTTTTATCCTAAATAATTTCTGGGAATATAATAATATGCAATGTGCTGATGATTGTTACTGTCTTATTGGCTGGTTGTGAAATTGTTTTGTTTTGGTTTCTTACTTTCCTTTTGTTTAAAATAGAAAAAAAAGAAAGAAAGAAAGAAAAAAGAAAGGTTATTTTTCCTCCTAGTACTGGGAGGTAAACCCAAGGCCTTCTCACTGAGCTATATCCCCAACCCTTCTTTATTTTTATTTCCAGAGAGGGTCTCACTAACTTTCTAAATTGCCCAGGCTGAGCTCAAACTTGCAGTCCTCCCGCCTCAGCATCCAGGGCTGAGATTACAGGCATGCCCATGCCTGGCTCACAGAGACCCTTGAAATGGATGAGTTCTTCTGGCAAAGGAGATTTTCCCTAGCTGTCTTAGGCACTTAGGAGTCTAAAGGGCAAAGGACGGGGGGCCTTGTAGCGGCTGAGCTGGTGTCTGCCTGCAGCCAGTGGGGGAAGGGCAGTCTCAGACAGGAATGCAAAACACATCCTGATGTACTTGGAGGCTAAGTTTTTCCCAGAGCCTTCCAGAGACAAACTCAGTCCAGCTGACACCTGGATTTCAGCGTTAGTACCTCGAACAGAGAATCCAATCACAATCTACTCCTATTTCTGGTCGCAGAACTATAAACTAACACATGGGTATTGTTTTCAGCTGCTATATTTGTGTGATTTGTGAACAGCCATACAAAATGAAAACGGGGGGCTGGGGATTTAGCTCAGCAGTGTAAGTGCTTGCCTGGTAAGTGCAAGGTTGTGAGTTGGATCCCCAGTACCAAAAAAAAAAAAAGAAAGAGACACTCAAAATTGTGAAGAAAATTTATTTCTAACCTAAAATTATATACCTAACTGAAGTACCAATTAATTATGAGAGTAAATTAGGATTCTGAAATTATTCAAATGATCTTTGTCAGTTTTAAGAAGTTAGTAAAATATGCCAGATATTAGAAAGCTGGGGATGGAAAACACGTAGTTATGATTTTTAAAGAAAAACTACTCCCAACTTCAAAAACATCAACTTCTTTAGAATCCACTTACCTGCACCCCTGCAGTGTTGGCCTTTTTCTGACTGACTCCCTTCACTTAACATCATCTCCTCCAGGTTTGTTCATGTTGTTAGAAATGATGGGATTTCAAGCTTTTTATGGCTCAATCGTGTTTCCTCGGGAATGCATCCCATACTTCCTGCATCCATGCCGCCACTGACGGACATTTAGCAGGGTGATGTATTGTGGCTATTGGGCGGAGGGCTGCAATAAGCACGGAGATGAAAGTGTCCTCTCGACATGAGGAATTAATTTTCGATGGGTTTATACCCAGCAGTGGGTTACCAGGGCCTGCAGGGAGAAGGAGGAAAAGGGGATGGGAAGATGCCAATCAGTGGTGACAATGTCATATGTAAAACAGTGGTGAGAAAACAACTGGAAGTGATAGGCAGTATAGAAACTGAAACGCAGGCAGGTATTTCAAAGGGCATAATTATTATATATTTAACACATAGTTTGACGGGGGAATATGTTCTGCTATTCTGTGGCACAGCAGGGCAAAAATAATTAACGATAAAGTAGCCGGGAGTGTGGCACATGCCAGTAATCCCAGCACTTGAGAGGCTGAGGCAGGAGTAGCACAAATTCAGGCCCAGCCTGAGCAATTTAGTGCATTAACAAGACCCTGTCTCAAAATAAAACATAAAAAAAGGCTAAAAATAAGAATTTGGTGTGAAGCCCCTGAGTGCAATCCCCAGTACTTGGGGAAAAGAAAAAAAGAGAGAGAGAATTTTCAATGTACTTACCATTACTAAGTGATAAAACTTTAGGGTGACAGATATGTTCAATATATGCAATCACCACTACCCAATATACATATGCATGAAAGTATTACCTTTTACCTCAAAAATATGTGGAGCTATTATGTCAATCAAAAATATAAAAAATTTTGGCCAGGAATGGTTGCACACACCTGTAATCCCAGCACTTGGGAGGCTGAGGCAGGAAAATTGCTGTGAGTTTCAGGCCAGCCTCGGCTATACAATGAGTTCAAGGCCAGCCTGAACTACATAGTGAAACCCTGTCTCAAACACACGCACACACACACACACAAATATATATATATATTTATAAATTTTAAAAGGATAAACTATGTAGAACTACAATGTTTAGTTGTGCCATGTACGTATAACTTGGCCTTTGAAATACCTTTAGACCAACTATTTCATTTCACTTGGGTTTTTTTTCCGTTTCATTTTGTACACTACTCAGCCCTTCCAGTTGTCTTCCCTCAGTTATTTTACATATTTCAATTCTTCACCTGGCCTCCTGTAGTATAGGAACCCCTGAGAACTACAGAAGTCTGCTTTGGAAGAAATGTAAGGATACACACACAATGATCACTTTTAAAAGTTGTAATTGATCATTAAGAGCCAGCAGAGATTTACTATAGGCACATAAGTTTAACTTTTTTTTTTTTTTTTTTTTTTTTTGGCATGGGGATTGAACTCAGGGCCTTTGCTGCATCCCCAGGCCATTTTTTATTTTTTTAATTCTGAAGTAGTCTTTTAAAGATGCTTAATTGCTGGGCTCAAACTTGTGATCCTCCTGCCTCAGCCTCCCAGAATGCTGGAATTACAGGCATGCATCACAACTGGCCAAAAAGTGTAAACTGTGTGTGTGTGTGTGTGTGTGTGTGTGGTTTTTCTGAGACAGGGTCTCTAGGCAGTTCGGATTGGCCTTGAGCACTTTGTAGCCCAGACTGGTCTCGAACTCGAAAACGATCCCCCTGCCTCAGCCTCCCAAGTGCTGGGATTGCAGGCATGAGCCACCACGCACAGCTAAGTGTAAACTTTTAAAATTCACATAATTGGGTATTTTTGAGACAAACATACCAGAAACGGGAAACTATGCTTACCTCTAGGAAGCTAAAAGTCCAAATAACATAGCGCTTGCCCAGAGAGGGGCCTGGAGCCGCATCACCTCACATCAGGCAGTGCCACACTGACTGAAGCAAAAACAGCAGCGAGAGATCACCGTGAGAAGCCGGAAGCTAGGGAGGGCGGGGTTATTTTTGGTACCGCCCACCAGGCCCCACCTCTTAAAGGTCCCACCCCCTCTCCTTGCCTCACTGAGGACCAAACTTCAACACAGGTTGGGACAAACTTGCCAGGCTGTGTGTCTTCTCCAGGTTCTTGATATCCTTAACAAAGACCCAAGAGTAGCAGCAGGATCAATGGTTTATTTGAAAGGGAGAAGGCAAGATGCGTTCCACAGGGTGCGAGCGGGCTGTGAGAAGAGGTCGTGGCCCCAAGGGAGCTTGGCGTTCAGCGCTTTGAGCCTAGGGTTTGGGGTAGAGTTGAGGGTTTGGTCTGAGGTACGATTCCTGCCAATGGCAGACTGACTCAGCACTTGTGTCTCAAGGTGGAGTTTTTTTGGGGGGGTTGACCTCTTATGACTCTTAAAGGGAATTGTCACGACATCCAAAGTGGGGGTCGAATCTGCATAGTCAATAACATGGTAATCAGATTTGGGTCAGCCAAAGGTTGTAGGAGACCACACACGCACGCGCACACACACACACGCGCACACACACACACACACACACAGACCTGATGACTTACTGTGTTACCTGGTTGCCTGGTTACCTTTTCCCAGTGTATTTAGATCTGGGAGGCCCAGGCTTGGTGGCACAAACCTGTTATTCCAGCACTCATGAGGCTGAGGCAGGATGATCACAATGAGTTTAAGACCAGCGTGGACTACACACTGAGTTGCTGTCTCAAAAAAACAAAAAGAAAAAAGAATAAAAACAAACAAAATAGATCTGGACATGTTTAATGCTTAACTCAGAAAGTGGGCCTAGCCTCAGAAATTGGGCTCCAAGGTGAGCCTGCCCCTTCTTCCCGTGTTTCCTTGATTATCTTATGCCTCAAATGGAGCCCAAGCACTGGGTTCCGAGATAGGCTGGCCCTCCCTTTGTTCTGCAGCCTTTTCCTTAGCTATTTCCTCCCTCAAAACCACATCCAAATCCTAGTACACAGGAAGAAGAAACTCCGTTTAAAACTTCATGTTCACTGTGTAGAACAGACCTCTGCAACCACCATAAAGCTCCTCCAAGTAGATTGGAGGGGAGAACAGGGTCTCTGGGAGCACACTGGCAGGACCATGAAGAACGACTCCATGGATGAAGATTATTGGAACACTGCAAAATGGCTACTCCAGCATGCCAAGCACTCACCTCTGGTGTCAGTGATTTGTGGTTCTCTGTTAGAAGATCTGGCGGAGAAATTAACTCAGGTCCAAGGCTTTGACTACAGCAAGACACTCAGGTTTCCCGAAGCACAGCGCTAGGTCATGCTGGTTGGTGGTGTCTGCATTCTTGAGTGGCAGAGTCGGGGTGCTGATGCGGGGCAGAGGCATGGATGCAGTACTCTCTTGGGAAGGCAGCATTCCCAAGGAAGGTTTTCTGGCTCCTGGGTGCAGATACCCTGGAGGTCACCAGTATAACTGAAGGGTTCAACCCCAAGTGTGAGGTTGGAGACATGCTAATCTGTGATCATATCCACCTACCTGATTTCTCCGGTCAAAACCCTCTGAAAGAGCCCAATGCTGAAAGGTTTGAAGTTGATTTCATTGTCACGTCTGATGCTTATGACCAGAAGAATATGATGCAGAAAGCTTTCAGGGTCTGAAAACAAATGGGGGGGGGGCTCCAGGAAGGCACATCTACGGTGTTGGATGGTGTCAGGGACCTGTCGAAGATCCCCCAACTGCCCATATGAGGGGTATGGCAAAGGATAAAATATGAAACAGAGAAATTTAGTAATGCATGATGGGGGCCTGGGAGGTCAATGCCTCAGGACAGGCAAAGATCCCGATACTCCAGCCACTATTTACTGGGTGTGTACAATGCAATGAGTGTATACAATGACAGGAGGGGCTACCAGAAGATTCCAGGTCAGCGGAAGATTACAAGGTCGGTGACACTGCAGGCAACGGATAATTCTGGGATGATTCAAGAGAGTGGAGATGATCTTATGCTAAGAAGGATCTTACTTTGGAGTGTTCTTTTTCATTTCAGTAGTTTTAGTTTAGTCTTAGTGGGTAAGAGAAAACGGCACATCCCAAGAGTTAACAGGAAGTCTCAAAGGGGTGATACCATAACCCCAAGCCTCCATTTATCCCATAGGAAGTATGCCAAATTGGCCATTGTGAATTTGTGGTCCCCCGTAGGCTGGCCCCAGCGTTAAGACTGTGGCAGAATGTCATCTGCTGCAGAAGCTGGGGGCAGATGCTGCTGGCATGAGCACAGAACCGGAAGTTTTAGTTGCTTGGCACTGCGAACTTCGAGTCTTTGGCTTTTCATTATCACTGTGAAGGTCAACGCAGATTGTTGAAGCCTGAAAAAGGTGAATCCCAAGGGAGACTAGAGGCTGCAGACGAGCTCCAAAGACACTGGAACTGGTTGTCTCTCTTCTCGTGGTTAGCATTTCACTCCCTGACAATGCCCACTGGTGAGCCCTGGAGGGTTCCAGGGCCTCGCTGATGGGATCAACGTGGCTACTGTCTATTTTGAGCCCTTACTGAGGTCTCCTGCCTCTGGCTCTGCTCTGAGATAGCAGCAGCAAGAAAAGCAACTCTGTGTCCTTCACCTTCCACACTTTCTCCCACCACGTCTTTCTGGTACCAAGTCTTTGTACCAGTTATTGTCTCAGAGCAGTTTTTCTCCCCATTCCTCTGTGTGAGCTGGAGCCCCATGCCCTGCTGCAGCTGGGGACCTGCCTGTGATTTGACACAGGCCTTCGCACTTCTTTCTAACAACGCCTTCTTCTAGCTCTGTGAGGTGATGCTCCCACGTTCCTGGCACTCTGTTCTGCCTCACCCACAGCACTAGAGGCCAAACAAGGGCCAGCCCATGTGACATCATTCTTTTTGTTGTTCGTTTTGAGACAGAGTCCTGCAGTGTAGTTCAGGCTGGCCTTCAACTCACTGTGTAGCCCAGGCTGGGCTTGAACTCTTGGTGATCCTCCTGCCTCAGCCTCCCGAGTGCTGGGATCACAAGCATGCATCACCACACTCAAAGTTTTTGAGAACATAATGTTTTATGAACAAAGAGATGAAAAAAAAAACTCTAGAACTTTCAGAGGTAAGAAACTGTATGACACCCATTTTAAAGGAAAAATAGAATGTTCTGAACATTCCAAACAGAACATAAAAAGTATCATAGAAATTTTAAATCTGGTAGTAAAAATAACAATATGATTAGAAAGGTTGAAAGAGAAAGCTAGCAAAGTCTCTCAGAAAGGTAGAAAATTGAAAATAAAGGAGAGATAGAGGATCAATCCAGAAAAGCCAACATTCAAGTTATAAATTCCTAAAAATGTAAAGAGAAAATAGAGAGGAATAAATGAAAAAATACTAAAAAATGGCTCAAACTCAAAAGACAGAAATCTACAAATTAAAACACTAAATACCCAGAGCAATGGGTAGAAACACACACACATACACACACACACACACACACACACACACACATACACACACGGTCTGTCATTGTGATGGGGAAAGATACTGGGGACTGAATCTTGGATCTCTGAACTGAACTACACCCTCAGCGCTTTTTATTTATTTGTTCGTTTGTTTAATTTTGAGGCAAGATCTTGCTAAGTCACTAAGCAGCCTGCTGACTGAACTGAAACTTGCAGTCCTCCTGCCTCAGCCTCCCAGAGTGCTAGCACCGTCAGGCCCAACTTCACTGCAGTTTGTTTTATAACACCAAAAACAAATACAAATTTTTTTAAAACTCGCTAAGAGAAGCCAGGCACGGTGGCGCACACCTGTAATGCTAGCACTCAGAATGCCAAAGCATGAGGATCTTTGTGAATTTGAGCCCAGCACAGGCTACTTAGTGAGTTCAAGACCAACTTTTTTGTGTTTTTGGTTTCTTTTTTTTTTGTTTTGTTTTTTGGTGGCACCGGGGATCAAACTTACAACCTCACGCCTGTCAGGTAGGCATGTAGGCTGCTGAGCCAAACTCCCGGCCCTAGTTTTGTGACACAGGGTAGCACTATATAGTTCAGGCCAGCCTTGCTTACACTGTAGCCCAAGCCAGCCTCAAACTCACAATGCTCCACCTACCTCCAATCTCCGGAGTGCTGGGATTAAAGATGTGTACCACCACGCCCAGCTAGTTTAAACCCATCTTGAAGGGCATAGGATGACCCTGTCTCAAAATATTAACTAATTAGTTAAAATTTTTAAAAAGCAATTATTTCAGAATTCTGAGGAAAAAAATACTTTCAAACCAGAAAGTAGATACTGTCATATATCCAAAGACCCAGAAATTTATTTCCCAGCTATCCTTTGGATTTTCCTAAGAATGTGCACTCCAACTGAGACCAGGAGATAGAGGGGAGATAAGTAGGGCCTGAATGAAGTGAATAAACTGAGTAAACTGAAGGCCAGGACCTGGAAGAGCTGAATATAAGCCTCGAGAAACTAAAGTGCAAAGGACAAGTCCCTGAGTAAACTAAGAGAAGCCTCAGAAAAACTGGAACGCGAAGGACAAAGAAATAATGAATTCTGCAGATAACCAGAAGCCTGATGGGCAGCTGCCCGCCGGCACCTGCATGTCCTTCGACCCTTTCCTGCCCTTCCGTGAGAAGCTTCTCGATTCAGTCGCGGCCTGGGCTTCGTCTTTGCCCTCCCCATCTAGCGAGGACTTTCCTCTCTTCTTTCTAATAGACCACACCCTGCACGCGTCCCCTTGGCTGTCCTGTCCGCCTCGGTCCTCTGTTGCCCTCCAGACAAGAGCCCAGAGAGAGAAACCTGGTTACAGGAAAATAGCAAAAGGGGTTAAGTGATGAGACACAGAAAGACATGGGATCCAGGAGGCGGTGCCCCACAACACTGAAGACACAGGCTGGGGAACAGGCAGTGTAGACAGAAACAGGACAGTGGCTTGCTCAGAGGAGCCTCTCGCCAAGTAAGGGAGCTGCCCTTCCCTTATCCACGGGGGTCCAGGCAGAGCCAGTGACTGGGCCCTCACTGAGCAGTTGTGACAGCTTGCTGCCATCTGATGTGTCCCCCAAAATTCATACTGAAATTTAATTTCAGCCAAGGCAGGGATTTAAGGAAGTGATTAGATCTGAGGGCTCCTCCCTTGTGAATGGGGTTAACAGATTTATAAAAGAGGCTTCACACTGAGTTCGGCCCTTTTTGTCCTTCTGCTTTCTGCCATGTCAGGACACAGCCAGCAGGCGCTCACTAGATACTGACTGGCAGTGACTGGGTCCTGGACTTTCAGCCTCCAGAACTGTGGGAAAGACTTCCCTCTTGTTTGTGAGCTCGCCATCCAGTCTGTGATATTTTGTCATCACAGCGCAAATGTTTAAGACACAATGTAAAAACTGTTTCTTTAGAAAATGTGTTCAACAGGATGGTCAGGATGGTTGTGCTATTGATCCTATTAGACCAGGGAAGGGAGCTGTGATTGCTTGTATTGTTTGGTCTGTTTTGCATGCCTGTATCTTGTGATCTGAGCAACTATTTTGGAGATAACAATATGCAATATAGTGATTATTGTTAATTTCCTATCAGCTTGTTTCCAACTCCTATATCAGTTCTACTGTTTTGTTTTGTTTTTATTGTTTTGTTTTCTTTTAATCTCTTTAAAAAAAGGAAAGTGTGTTCAACAGTTGCGGAAAGAACTATAATAATAGCACAGTTTGGAGCACTATAGTGAATAATATTTTGGTTTTTTTGGGTTTTTTTTGTACCAGGGATCAAACTCATGACCTTGCACTTGCCAGGCAGGTGCCTATGCTACTAAGCTAAATCCCCTGCCCTATAGTGAATAATATTTAAATAGACACAATATTCAAGCAGTGTCACATGTCTGTAATGCCAGCACTTGGGAGGCTGAGGCAGGAGGGTTGCCACAAGTTTGAAACCAGCCTGGGCTACATAGCAAGTTCAAGGCCAGCCTGAACTACACAGCAAGAGCCTGTCTAAAAAAAAAAAAAAATCAAACAGATGATTAATTTAAAAATTATTGTATAGTCATGCTCCACTTAATGACATGATACATCCTTTGAAATGTGCAAGAAATTTCATTGTGCAAATGTCATAGAGTGCGTTTACACAGACCTAGGTGGTATAGCTTACTACACATCCAGGATATATTATATACAGTATATGGTATAGCCTATTGTGCTTGGTGTCAAAGAGACAGTAAACACATGTGTTGGGAGCTATTGAAGCTGGAAATTGACCACACATGCAAGCTAGAGCATGACCATCTCAAGAACAAGGAGTGCCCAAGGCAAGCCACATAAAAAAGCTGCTTCAGCCCAAAAAACACCTAGCCTCCAGACAATATAAACAGTGGGTTGCTAGGACAACGGAGTGTCATATGACATCAAGTTGCTAAAAGTTATAAATAAACGCCCCTATGCTGAGGGGGCACTTCCTTCTCCCCCATCAGTAGAGTAAGGCTCCACCTGACCCTAGCTTTGTCTCTTCTTTATTTTCTCATCCTCTCACAGTCCTTCACCCCCAGAACCTCAAGAGCCACATGGGTCGAGGTACAGATGTATGAGGCTGCTGCTGCAGTAACACAACTGACTGATTGATAGAAAACTTTTTTTATAAGTAGGAGTACAGTATAAAATAATAAAGTATATATTATGTGGATTATATAAACCAATAACAATCACTTGTTATCAAATGTTAGGTATTGTACATAATTGTATATGCCATACTTTCATATGACTGGCTTCAGAATAGGTTTGTTTATACCAGCATCACCACAAACAAGCCAGTGACATACTATGCTGTGATAGCTATGGTATCCTAACAGCTGTGATGTCACTGGACAATAGGAATTTTTCATCTCCATTATAATCTTATGGAACCGCCATTATATATGTGGTCTGTAGTTGACCAAATATCATTATATATTGTATGATCATAATTATGCAAGAAATATGGGGGAAGTTTCATCCACTTGATGGTTAGTTCCAAAAAGTCAAGGATTGTCTATTGTGTTGCCTCTGAAACCCAAAGTACAAACAAAGTACTGTGTGCACTTTGTGTCTGGCATATAGTAGGTACTCAATATTTACTGAACAAATAAACCCTTTTTAACATGCCAGGAAGTCAACTGATGTCTAAAAGTGATGCTTCAAAATATCACCTAACAATACAGCTGCAAATAAACAGTTGAGTAGTTAAAAAAAAAAAAAAGTAGAGTGCTTTTTTTTTTTTTTTCCTGAGACAATCACTGAGAGGTAATTTGGAAGAGTAAGGCAATTCATTTTCATGGCTTCATTTTCAGCACTAGGTATTGAACCCGGGGCTTTGCACATGGCAGGCAAGTAGTCTAGTGCTGCGCTGTACTCCTAGTTCCTTTTAAATTTTATTTTGAGACAGGATCTCACTAAGTTGCCTAGGCTGGCCTTGATTGTGAATCTCCTGCCTCTGTCTGCAGAGTAAGTGGGATTGCAGGCGTGTGCCACTATATCCAGCTATAATTTATTTAATGTTATTTGATTTTATTAAATTGTGTTATGTGACACTTTGATTAAAATTTTGTTTTGGGGTTTTTTGGTTTTTTGTTTGTTTTTTTGTTTTGTTTTTTTATGTTTTTTTTTTTTTTGAGAACCAGTTTCACTGTGCAGTTAAGGCTGGCCTTGAACTCACTTTGTAACTCAGGTTAGTCTCAATCTCAGAGGGATCCTCCTGCCTCAGTCTCCCAAGTGGTGGGATTACAGGCATGCACCACCGTGCCCGGCCTTGATTAAAATTTTAAAATGAAGTAAAATAGAGAAAAGTTAAAATAAAACAATATTTTCTAACAAAAATATTATTTAAAAGAAACTATTAAGGAATATAAGTTGAACACAAAATGATTGTGGGCCTTTTATTAAAAATATATCATGAGGTCCTGAGTTTGATTCCCAATACCAAAACATAAAAAAAATTTTAAAAAGAGAAAATATATCAGATGAAATCCCACTTATGCTTTTGCACCTTGATAATTTTTTTGAAAATGTAAGAATGGCTAAGGCAATAAAATTCAATTTTTGATGCACTGGAATGGCGTGGACTCGTAATAGATTTAGGAAATGTGTTAATGGTGAATTTATTTGGCACAACTTCAGATTTAATTTATTATTATGACAGTGGGCAAGGTTAAATTAGGGCTTACTATTCAGTGATGGCTATTTAAAACTATTGTTCTCACCCGGTGTGGTGGCGTGCGCCTGTAACCCCAACACTGGCAGGCTGTAGCGAAGAAGCTCAAGTGTGAGGCAGTCTGGACAATTTAGCAGCTTAGTGAGATGTTGTCTTGAAATTTTAAAGTGTTTTCTAAAAGCTGGGGATGTAGCTCAGTACAAAGGCCCTAGTTTAGAGCCCCAGTACTAATAAATAAATAAATGAATAGCAGTAAAATAACTGCATTGCTGAACAACATACATATTTGTTAGATCATGTTAAAAATTTTTTTAGTTTTTTTTTTTAATTGAGTAAGGTATACTTGATTTTCTTGTCTTAGCTTTAGTGTTAAGCTTTTTTTTTTTTTTTTCTTTTTTTTTTTTCCTTTTTGAGACAGGGTTTCACTATGAAGTTCAGGCTGGCCTCAAACTCACAGAGATCCTCCTGCTGGCCTCCTGAGTGCTGGGATTATAGGCATGTGGCACCATACCCAGCAGTTTAGTGTTAAACTTCAACAATGTTTTTGAGTTTCCTTTTTTCTCCCAACCACTTTCTTTCCCCTGCTAACATTAGTAACACATGTCTTTGAGTCAAGTTCTAGGGGTCCTCTGCTCCAGTGCATAAAACAAACCACAGACTTTGGAATCAGGACTTGTCAGCTGCAAGCTGGTTTGCGTGAGCCAGTTACTTGACTTCTCCAAGCCTCAGTTTCCCCACCTCATAAATAGAAATATTTTTAAAATGAATAGAAAAGTTGACACCATAGGATATTTTTGAAAAATTAAATAAGAGGTATTAAAGTGACCAGCAAATGGGTTTAGACATTTTGTTTAATTTTATGACATATTTTTCTCATCTTCCCATAAATTTACCTTATGATGTGTATATTTGTACTTATTTTATAAACTCCATTAAAACAAATTAAAATTTGACCTTCAAGATTCTATGAGACCCTTTGAGACAAATGTTCTGTTGCCAAGGAAGGGCCTGGGTTTTGTTGCTTTTTTCAAGACAAGGTCTCAGTACATAGTGCAGGCTAGCCTTGAACTCACTATGTAGTCCAGGCTAGCCTCAAACTCGAGGCAATCCTCCTGCCTCAGCCTCCTGAGTGCTAGAATTACAGGCCTGCACCGCACACCTAGTGTGGGAATTTCTTAGCAATGTTTGAGTAAAAGGAACCATGGGGACCATTGTAAGAGTTAAGTAATGGATATGTGGAATCTGTATTATTTTATCTATTTTGTGTATATTTGAAATTTTCTATTTTGAAAAGCTAGGATAAAGAGGAAATTCCCCCAAAAAGGAAAAGGTATTAAGTTAGTCCCACCAAGCAAAGATTTTGTTTATGTAGTATATCCTTGACCACTCAGTGAGTCAATTTAGAAAGAGTCCATTTCCTTATAAGTATTTTTCTTTCTGTTTTTTCGTGGCACCAAGTATCGAACTCACAACCTCACACCTGTCACCCAGGCGCTTAAACCGCTGAGCCAAACTCCCCACCCTAGTTTTTCGAGGCAGGGTCGCACTGTGTAGTTCAGGTCAGCTTCACTCAAGTTGTAGCCCAAGCCAGCCGGGAACTCACAACGCTCCTCCCACCTCAGCCTCCCGAGTGCTGGGATTAAAGGTGTGCGGCACTACGCCAGGCTGTAAGTAATTTTTCTTTACACATTCTATTTTTGCTTTTATTAAGGAGAGGTGCCTAAAAAACAATAACGAAGATTCAGTCGCTCTTCAGCTGCACAGGCCTCGGCCTGCAGCACCCCCTCAGGAGAGACTCCAGGGAAATCTAAGCGGGAAGAGCAGTGTTGATGAGTCAGCCCACGGCGCGCTTTCCCCTCGATACTAAATCAAAGCTTCTTGTAATGACTAGGTCTGCTTCGCTGCTACAGCGTTCGTATTGGGCGTGACAATAAGATTGAAGGTGTAGCTATTAATAGACTCTAACACCTCTTTCTTTTTCTGGTAGTATTTGTTGCAAAAGTCCAAGTGTTACAAATCTAATGAAGTCATTATTTGGATATTTTTTAATGGCACTCCATCAGTTTTTTAATTAAAAAAAAAAATGATGCCTCTCTTTCTGCCCTAAACTATTTGACAGGGTTATTTATGCATTAAATTGTACCAGCCTAGTCTTTCCCGTAAAAGCTGTGTTTTGCTGGTTTGTCAGGTGATTCATCTACTGTATATGCAAACAATTATAGTTCATGATGTTGTAAGATTTAATTAATGTTTGCCTTACACTTTACGATCCTTAGATGAAAGGCACTAAGGAAATGTAGTGTGCCTACATCGAACAATAACACAGATACACATCATGAGGGTGGGCAGTGGAATGCATGCTTTTAATCCCAGCACTTGGGAGGCTGAGGCAAGAGGATCACCATGAGTTTGAGACCAGCCTGGACTACATAGTAAGACCCTGTCTCAAAAAAAAAAATCTATCTATCTATCTACCTATCTACCTATATATGTATTTTTCCCCCTTTCTAAATATCAGTTCCTACCCAATATGGTGATGTATGCCTATAATTCCAGCACTCAAGAAGCTGAGGCAGGAGGATCAACTGGGAGTTTGAGGGAGTTTGAAGCACTGTCTCACCACAAATGGCCCCAAATATCAGTTCCTCTTGTCCATTCCCCTGTGCCTGGGTTGGACGCCTCAGCATCTCAGCTCAGGATTTCCATATCTAGCTGCCCTCCTTGAACACATGCTCATCCTGTGTAGCAAGCTCCTCCTATCTAAAGTCCCTTTCTGCCACAGAAGGCAGCTGTTATCAGGTTCACTCTCACCAGCCCATGAGAACTGCCTGCTCAGCGGCACTGTTCTCCTTGGAGGGATGCCCTCCTTCGCAGTCTTTAGATCACTGTTTTTCCACTCTACTAAACATATTTTTTGTTTGTCTTTTGAGACAGGGCCTTGCTATGTGTTCCAGACTGATCTTGGACTCACTGTGTAACCCAGGCTGAACTCAAACTCAACAGCAATCCTCCTGCCTCAGCCTCCCAAGTGCTAGAATTACAGGTGTGCATCACCATCTCTGGCTATAATCTAAATCTAACCTGTTCACCTTGAAAGAGAAAGAGAGGAGCGGGCACAAAAACACCCGCTTCTAGGTCATGTCCCCGGTGAGCCACCTCTGCCAGCCTCCCCCCCTTCCCAGCAGCACATTTTGCTACTGAGCTCATCCGGGGATTCATCCACTGATGTATGGTGGGTGTAGTGCCACCCACCTTCCAAACATGAGACGTTGGGCAAACATTTTAGATCTAAACCATAACACATTCTTATGGTTTCTCATCAGTTAGTGCTTCCCCTGACTGTGCTTACTGTCAGTAATTATTCTCTTTTTTTTACTCATTTGGCTTCTGAGCACCTAAAGTTTGTGTCTTGGGCTTTCATGTCGTTGCCCTTCCCTACAAGATAACCTCCTCAGGGCAAAGGCTGCTTTTTAGACATGTTTTCATCTTGCACAGGCTAGTCACAAAGAAGCACGAATGTGCACAAGTTTTGTTTGTTTGTTTGTTTGTTTTAGAATGGGTCTCACTATGCAATTCAGGGTGGCCTTGAACCCTCTATGGAGCCCAAGTTGGCCTCAAACTCATGGCAATCCTCCTGCCTCAGCCTCCCAAGTGCTGGGATGATAGGCATATGCCACCATGCCCGGCTAAGATTTTTATTCTCTAATACTTAAAGAGCTAGTGAGACAGCTAGCAGACATGTTCATATTCACTTCCTGACCTGTGAAAAAAGATATTTTGTCTGGAAGCAAGGACTATCAGGCTGTGTCCTCTGCTACAAGAAAAGGAATATTTCAAAGCTGAAGGAAGCCGGCTGTGGTGGCGCACGCCTTTAATCCCAGCGCTCAGGAGGCTGAGTTAAGTGGAGCGTTGTGAGTTCAAGGCTGGTTTGGGCTACAACACAAGCGCAAGGCCGGCCTGAGCTACATAGTGTGACCCTGCCTCAAAAAACTAGGGCCAGGAGTTTGGGTCAGTGGCTTAAGTGCCTGTCTGGCAGGTGCAAGGTTGTGAGTTTGATCCCCAGTGCCATCAAAAAAAAAAAAAAAAAAAATCAAAGCTGAAAGAAAATATTACCTCCCCCAATTTCTATTTCCCTTGCTGCAATTCCACCTTCACTCATAAACTTCCTGCTTTTCCAGTTTCCTTCATAGCAAGAAGAGTGAGTCCCATAGAGGACTAAGAGTCTAGTCTGAAAAAGAATATGCCCTATAACATTGTACACTTGTAATTCTAGCACTCGGGAGGCTGAGGCAGGAGGATTACTACTGTGAGTTCGAGGACTGCCTGG
The DNA here is from genome assembly GCA_004363535.1 of Dasyprocta punctata. Taxonomy (NCBI): domain Eukaryota; kingdom Metazoa; phylum Chordata; class Mammalia; order Rodentia; family Dasyproctidae; genus Dasyprocta; species Dasyprocta punctata. The sequence continues at coordinate 20,116 of RJWM01020577.1, read as the reverse complement.
GCTAAATAGTGAGTTTATGGCCAACCTGAACTACATATCAAGACCCTGTCTAAAAAAAAATGTATATGGCTGTGGTATCAGTGACCTGTGAGGTTGGTCAGAGTGAATTGCCTTTAAGACTCTCATCACCCCTGGGTGAATGAGAAAAGCGAGTGTATGAACCTCCAAAACCCAAGAGCAGTCACCAGGCAAAGCTGATCTTGCCAAGTATTCTGCCAAAGAGAGCCTGCCAGGGCAGTCAGCCCTTAAGCCATACTTCCATGCAGTGTGCCCTGCAACCCTCTTCAAAAAAGCTAGCACACTTCCCTCTGTCAAACCGCCTGGACTGATCGGGCTACATCAGAGAGGCATGGACTTCACAGCTCGGCAGGCTCGTGAGTCATGAGTCCAAGAATCGTGGTGACTTATTAAGTCACTGGCTTGGTCAGCTTTCTGTCACTATAACAAACACCTGAGAAAATCAAATTATAAAGATTTATTTGGGCTCACAGTTTGGGGGGTTTCAGGTCATGATTGATTGGCCCATTGCTTCTGGGCCCGTGGGAAGGTGGCACATCACATCAGGGGCACATGATGGAAAAAACTGCTCCACTCTCCACGAGTCGGGGAGCACACAGAGAGAAAGAGAAAGGGACAGGGTCCCACAGTCTCCTTCAGGGCACACCCCAGAGGAGCTAAAGGCCTCTCAGGAGATTCTGTCTTATCGGGGACCCAGCCTAGATGCCCAATCTTCCGAACCAGTGTACGGTGAGGGCTTAAATAAATGAGACAAGTTGTATGATTTTAGGGCTCCAGGAGGATCAAAGCCCCTGCAGAGTTCTTAACCAATAAGATTAATTGCTCAGGTAGAATTGATTAAATTAAAGACAAATGGGGAGGCGAGTCACGTAGTAAGCTAGGGATGCTTAACGATAATGACTCTTCCTGTAAAAGGGTGGGATGCTGATTCCTGACTTCCTCAGGGTGGTAGAGAACTATTTGGACTGTTGACCCTTAGGATGCAGTTGTATTTGTTCTGCTTTTTGTCTTGATATCTGGCCCACAGCAGGAGGTGCCTGTCTCCTCAGAGGTTACAAGGTATCTGGACTTCTGCACTGGTTCCTTTGAGGGCCCAGTCCTATCTGTTTTTTTGTTTTGTTTTGTTTTGCGGCACCAGGGATTGAACTCACAACCTCGCGCCTGCCAGGGCAGGCGCTTAAGGCACTGAGCCAAACTCCCGCCCCGGGTTTTTTTGAGGCAGGGTCGCACTATGTAGCTCAGGCCGGCCTTGTGCTCGCGTTGTAGCCCAAGCCGGCCTCGAACCCACAACGCTCCGCCTACCTCAGCCTCCCGAGTGCTGGGATTAAAGGCGTGCGCCACCACGCCTGGCTGCCCAGTCCTATCTGACTGCCTATAATATTTTGTCTAACTCAGTTTTCCTGTAACAGTGCCGGAACTGAGCAGGATTTGGGAGTTACTTTAAGAACATCTCCAAGGAGGAAGGAATGCCAGGAATGGAGAACTATGTTATCTCCAAAATGGCCTTTGTGATGGGACTGTGATGCCCTGCAGAGTAAGATGCTTGCAGGGCAGCCTCTATTAACATAATTGATTATGGAGCCAATATGTCCTCAGCTGCGACCTTTTTTGCCTTGCCTTTTGAGGTATCTCTGACCTCATTGGTCACTAGAGGCCTCTGTCAGGACCAGTGATTCATAGAATTTCCTTACTATGAATCAGCTCCCATCGCCAGGCAAGGGGCCTAGGCCTAGGACAGGCTCGCAGATAAATAAAATGCCAATTAGTAAATTTTAAATCCTGCTCAGAACTGCTTCGTAGCATTCTCCAACACTGTCTCTTTAAAGTTTTCACAATTTACCAATAGCATCTTTCTGGAGACCAAACCTCCAAAACAGGGAGCTTTGGAGGACATTTAAAATCCATACTATTAGCAGGGAATGGTGGCACACGTCTGTAATCCCAGCACTGGGGAAGCTGAGGCAGGACAATCCTCTGTGCGGTTGAGGCCAGTCTGGGTTACATAAGCAAGTTTGAGGCCAGCCCGCACTACATAGCAAGACCCTATCTCAAACAAACAAACAAATAAACAAGCAAACAATAAAGATCCAAACTATTATAGTCACCCCAGGCCAATCACCAACCCTTTTGTGCCTGACCATATTATCAAGTAGAATGCTACTATGTAAAAGAATTCAAACTGTGCCTAGCATGTAACAGCTTAATAAATAACAATTGCACACAAACGAGTTCCAGGTAAGACAATGATAAAATTAGTGTACTCCCAGCCTACTGAATAATTTTGGTAAAATATAAGGAATAACCTGTAGAACTTGTTTGCATTTTGGGAATAATTATTACTTCCTCATTTTTGTCATTTCTTTTGACTACAGATATGTTTCCGCATAGCAATTAACAGTGATTTCTTAGAAAGGAGCCTCTGAGGTTTTTTTCCTGAAGTCAAGCAGTCTTTGCTCAGATAGCCTTGTGAGGAGAACAGTAGGTAGGTTGGTGGCAGTTGTGAAAAGCAAAGGAATGCAGGATGAGTCATGGAGCCAGAGAGAGAGAGAGAGAAAGAGAGAGAGACAGAGACAGAGACAGAGACACACAGAGAGAGAGATATTCAGAGGCGTCACTAAATCTTTAGAAATACTTCATGATCTCCTTAGAGACAAGAGCATCTGATTTAACCAGAAGGTCAGCCCAAGGCTTGTTCTCAGGTCTTCAAATAGACAGCCTCCAATCCTTTAATACATAAAAGTGATTTATAAGTGAGCTGTTGGTTAATACCCAAGAATGTACTTTTTTTGTGAACGTTTCCCTAGGATATTGAAATACATTGTATCCAGTGTATTCTTTAGAACCCGGCTTGGTATTTTTTAGAAGTTCACTGTGACCTTCAACAAACATTTCTGAGTTTTCAACATCTTAACATTCAGAGCCAAATTGATCTTTTGGTTTGATTCCAAGATCTCCTCTAAGAATACTAGAAATATGTTTTCATATATCCAGCGATCTCAGGTAGTTTCCCCCACTACTTTTTAGCTGTACATCTTGGGTCCAAACTCTGGATCCTATTTGCGAGACACAATTCCCATTGCCAAGACTCAGTTACTGCTTTTTGATGCGTGAACTCTGGTGAAGTAACTTAAACTATTTCCTCCATTTCCTTGTTTGTAATCTAGTGATCATAACACTGACACTCAGATTTATAAGGGTGTTGTAAAAAATTAAATGAGTTATACATTTAGAACAATACCTGACACAAATGTAACCTTCAAATAAGATTACTATTAGTACTTTTATTATTCTTTTTAAAATTGCTTATATCTTAGATATAATTCTCTCAAATTCCACTCCTTCTGTATGTTAAGTTCTCTAAACCTTTTCAACTTTAGAGAAAAATATTGGCACAATTTTCACTCATCTTTAGGATTTCCAAAATACAATTTCCATTTACTACCTCTGTTTAATCTCCCCTCCCCCATTTTAAATGCCATTGCATTTTTAAACACCACTCCCTTTTTCTTTGGAAATAACCCTGGAAAGGTACCAAGAACTTTCTACTTCCCACATCCATTGGTCATGTCTTAGTAAATGTGTTACTTGACAGATACTCCTATATACTATTTACTCAGACTTTTTTTTTTTTTTTAGTACTGGGGATTGAACCAGGGTCTTTGCACTGAGCTACACACCCAGTGCTTGCTTGTTTGTTTGAGTCAGGGTTTCTCTATGTAACTCAAGCTGGCCTTGAGTTCACTATGTAGCCCAGGTTGGCCTCAAACACATTGGGATCCTCCTGCCTTAGCCTCCCAAGTGCTGGTACTACAAGTGTGTGCTACCATACCTACCTTTCCCAGTCCTTTTTTAAAATTTTGAGACAGGTTTTTGCTAAATCACTAAATCGTCTGGTCTTGGCTCCAGCTTGCCATCCTCCTGCCTCAGCCTCCTAGAGTGTTGGGATTACAGGAATACACCTCCTCTGCTGACTCCAAACCTCCTTGAAACCATCTCTCTTAGTGGGTGGGCCATCAACCCTCCTCATTCTCTTCCATTGTGAGTTCTCCTTAAGTTTCATTGCAGTGTTCTTTCTCTTTTTACCAGTAAGTAGTTATTTTCCTATTAATTTGACAAACCCTTGTTACATGTTATTTCTTCCAGAAAGCCTTCCCTGTGGCGCAGTCTCATAGATCTCATCACACTCTCCTCTGGCCTGTATCTCTGCTTCGCTCTTGGATCTTGCCCTTCCCATGCTATGCTGTTATTTATTTGCTGCTTATATTGCTCTCCCTTTGGATTAAAATTTCCTTGGGAGCAAAGAATGTTCTGTTCACCTCTATGTCCCCCACACTCACCAAATTTTCACGACAGAATAGTTTCCTGACAACTGTTTCTGAGTGAATGGATGGATGGACCTGCTTTTCAGCGGAAGAACTAACTGTTATGACTCGCCTTGTTCTTGCCTCTGTTCAGCAGAGCAGTGATTATCATAAAAGATGCCCAGAAGTGTACATATCCCAAGTAAATGGAAGGACGCTTAGGTACCTGGTAGTGAATATATATGTATGAACACTTACCTTCCTACCACATAAATCAGTAATGCTACATATGAGCTTGTGTGACCAGTGGATATTTGACACAAAAATCAAACAACTTGGACTCTAGTTCTAGCTCTGTTACTTATTTCAGTGACCTTGGACAAGTTATTTAGCTAATTGGAAGCTTGAAATCCCTTACTTTAAATGACAAACATAACCTCTAACCCGCTTATTTGATAGAATTACAGTATAGAAGACTTGGAAAAAGTATTAAAATACTTTAAAAAATAGTCTTAGATTGTTATATTGGTTGCAAAAAACAAAACACACTCAAATTAGCCAAGAGTGGTGGTGCACACCAGTAAACCCAGCACTTGGGAGGCTGCATCAGGAGGATTGCCATGAGTTTGAGACCAGCCCGTGATACATAGTGAGTTCAAGCCCAGGCTGAACTACATAGTGAGACTCTGTCTCAAAAACAACAACAAAACTAAAAAACAACAATGAAAACCACTCAAATTATACTAGGTATTATAAAGTTTATTGAAAGGACACACAGAAAATTTCTAAAAGAAAATAAAGACAAATCTTAGCCACAAGTCACAGCCAAACAGGAAAACAGGAATTGGTAAGATGACTGCGTTACACAGGAATAATGAGAACTGGAGGACAACTGAACAGGACAGAGGCTATGATGTAGTTTCTGAATTGAACATTTCTCCAGGGTCCAGCACAAATAAAGCAACCCCTCTATTGCAAGAGTTTGCCCATTTTTCCTGAGTACTCAGCTATTGACATTCTGTCTCTTCTCTCTATGCCTATTTACCTCAGAATGACTGTTTTTATTCCTACTACCAACTAATTGACTTGCTAAATGTAGAGGTCAGATACTGGACAGACAATGACTGGAGACCGGCGGGTGAAGCTCTCTCTCTAGGTTTCCTCCTAGGAACTCAGCCACCCTAGAGCCAGCTGCCCTGGGTCGAATGACACTTCCCTGACCCAGTGTGGCCACCGCGGTGACAGTTAAGAGGAGGCGATGTATTCACTGCTGAAATTTCCCTCCTAAGAGGCTGTGGGGTCAACTGGCCTGTCAGGTGAAGCATAGATTGTTGTTCTGTGTCTTCAAAGCATGTGACAGCACTTGGTGGTATTATTATCAACAGCAGAATTACAAGTTTTAAACTAAAAGATGAGATAATTTTAGGCTTTTGTCAGTAGGATGAGAGATGATCAAGGTGGTCGGTCCTTTGGTCCAGACTAGCAACACCCCGTCTGTGTCTCGGGCCAAGTTCATGTCCCACCAGGCTTACAGAAGCCTCGCTAAGGCACAGAGACAGCTCAGTGGCTCACCCTGGGGTGATCCCCAGCACCACAAGAGAATAAAAACTGAAAATGAAAACAAGACACAACAGAAGCCACTCCAAATACTTAAACAGAAGAGACTGGAGGAATTGGTTAAGTAGGTGTTAAAAGAGGCAATCCAGAGATCAGTGCCTGACAAGCCGAGGCCAAGGACATAGAGGAAAAAAGAGCTGAAGGAGTCCAGGGTCTAGATTACCTGATGAAGGATACAGCGGAGGCCCCAGAAACCTAGGGAGAGGGAGAATTGGTGAGGAGTAGCCCAGCTTCTTTGTCCTCCTGCTCTCCCAACTCTTCCCATTAAATCCAGGAGGCTTCCTGACAGAGAAAGGGCCGCCCTCCCTGTGAGACAGAGGTTACGGAAGGCAACGCACAGGTTCGAGGGCAGACAAGCTCGGGATCCGCTCCCTAACTCACTTGGCCTTTCATTCTTTACTGCTCTACACTCTTTTACACCTTCAAGATTTCTTCCCTACCCACCCCCCAAGGCTCTACTGAGGACTGCACCCTAGCCTACACCCCAAATAATGAGCCACATCCCAAATGCCCCCCACATTCATTTACAGCGGACCCTTGAGTTATGACTGGCTTGACATACAAACAACTTGGGTTCTGGCCAGAATTCTAGTTTTAACTTATGATCAAAGTCTTAAATTATGACCTGAATGCTGCCCGCTTGTGCTTCTCGATGGTCTCAGATACAGATTTAGCCCTTAAAGAGTTCCAGAAGGAACATTACAGCACGCTTTCCTATGTGCGGTTATTTGAGAGGTCCTAGGCCAGTGTCTCTCTAAGGACCCTGAGATCTGCTTGTGTACAGGAGAGAGGTTTTGAAGGCTGTGCAGAGGAGCCTGAGCCTTCAGTTGACTACCTGAGTTACAACCAGCCCTCGGGGATGGATTGAGTTCATAAGTCAAGGGTCCACTTGTTTGTTTGTTTGTTTTGTAATACTAAGGGTTGAACCCAGAAATGTTCTACCACTGAGCTACATCCTCAGCTCTTTTTAAATTTTACTTTGATACAGCGCCTTGCTAAATTGCCCATGTTGCCTCAAAATTTCGATCCTTCTTTTAGTGTTTTGAGACGAGGTCTCTATGTAGCTCAGGCTGATCTTGAACTCACTATGCCATCATAGCGGAATCACAGTTGCATAGTTGTCAGATGTAGAAATAACTTAACACACAACATCAATAAGTAAGTGTGATGTTTATAGAAATAAGTAAAGCTTTAAAACATGAATAAAAAGTTGGAGGACTCAAAAAAGAATCAGACATCTATTTCTGATACTGATGGACCAGAGAATTCAAACCAATCCTCTTTTGAGAACAACCAGAAAAGCTGGTAAAAATATTATCAAAATCCCAGCAAGGTATAGTGGTTTAAACTCGTCCTATTGAGATAAAAGGTTTGAAAAGGTTGAGATAAAAGGATTGAATTTTGTCAAGTGTGGTAGTGCATGCCTGTAATCCCAGCACTGGGGAGGCTGAGACAGGAGGATCACTGTGAGTTTGAGGCCAGCCTGGGCTACATAGTGAGTTCAAGGGCAGCCTGGACTACAAAGCAAGACCATGTCTGAAAAAAAGGAAAAAAAAAAAAGAAGTTCAAGTGAGTTAGTTTGTGAAAATGAATTCTCAAAGGAAATGTTTTCCCCTGCAGTTAGCACTGAAGTTTAAAACAGATAATTTTATGTAGTCTTGATGAGGGGAGAGATATTCATTTTTAATTCACCCTAATACTGAGGGTGCAATGTTTTGGGGTCTGGCTTTTTTTGTATCTTAAATCTTGCCTAGTCTTATGATCCCTGAATCCTTCAGGTCCATGACACTGAGTTTCCTAGATAGGCACCCCCTGCAAGTGTTCTCGCGGAGATAGCACCGAGTCCTTACTTCATTCACAGTCTGGCCTCCACGTGGTCCCCCTTTCTGGCTAGCCCATGTGTATGCACACTAGACCATTTAAAACACACCTTTAAGCCGGGCGTGGTGGCGCACGCCTTTAATCCCAGCACTCGGGAGGCTGAGGTAGGCGGAGCGTTGTGAGTTCGAGGCCGGCTTGGGCCACAAGGCGGCGCAAGGCCGACCTGAGCTACATAGTGCGACCCTGCCTCAAAAAACCAGGGCCAGGAGCTTGGCTCAGTGGCTTAAGCGCCTGCCCTGGCAAGCGCAAGGCT
>RJWM01020577.1:0-11946 GCA_004363535.1 Dasyprocta punctata | reverse complement strand
AAAACACACCTTTAATGGAAATTTTTGTTGCTTTCAGCTGAAAGGTCCAACTAGGTATCTGATGCACATTTTTATTGTGTTTGTATCATTTAAAAAGGAACACATTATCCGGGCACAGTGGTACATGTCTGTAATCGCAGCACTTGGAAGGCTGAGACAGGAGGATTGAAAGCACAAGGCCAGAATACATAGTGAGACTCTGTTTCAAAAAAAAAAAAAAAATCAAATTACACATGATTTCATAACCCAGTTAGCTATGCAATCAGGAAGAAAAACAACTAATATTCTAACCTATGATGTTCAGTAGATTAGATGTAGTATCAAGTGCGTTTTTTCTTTGTTTTTATCTTTCATTTTCTTTTTTTCTTTTTTTTCTTCTTCTTCTTCTTTTTTTTTTTTTTTTTTTTTCCTCTTTGGTATTGTGGATTGAGCTACATCCCCAGCCATTGAGTGCATTTTTTGCTTCCAATATTTTCAAATTATGCTGGGCTTATTGGGATGTAAGCTCTTCGTAAGTAGAAGAGCACTTGTACATTTCACCCTCAAATACTTAAAGACCTGCATCATAACTAGAGTTTAATATTTATTTATGGTATTTATTTATTTATTTATTTTGAAGGAGTGAAGACTGAATCCAGAGCCTTCACACTGAACTACACCCCAGTGCTTTCAACCTTTTTTTGAGACAAGGTCCCACTAAGTCACTAGTTGTCCAGACTGGGCTTAAGCTTTGTTTTTTTGTTTTGTTTTGTTTTGTTTTTTAATTTTAAAAACAAAACAAAAAAACAGATAAAAACGATACAGAATTTAAAAAAAAAATAGGACATTAACAGCAGTTAACATAGTGAGACCCTGTCTCAAAAAAATATGGCTGGGGATTTAACTCAGTGGCCTAAGCACCTGCCTGGCAGGCGTGAGGTTTTGAGTTCAATCCAAAAAAAACAGTAGTTAATATAGTGCATATCATTATCTTAGAAGTAGTTGTTCAGGTTCTAAGACTTAGGCATGAAAAAAATAATCAAAGGATCAAACAATGAAAGCACAAACTGTTCTTTTTGATGAATTTAGAGATTAGTAGTATAGTTATCTGAGGATTTTATGGGTAAATGGATGCGACTTGAGACCATACTCATAAGTGAAATAAATCACACTTGCATATGTAAATATTGTATTGTCTCCCTAGTGTGAGAATAAAAAAAAAACTGAAAGAGTAATAAGATCCAAAATATACAACAGATATTGTGCAAATGAAAGGGAAAGAAAGTGCTCAAAAGGAGAGAACAACTGGATGGGGGAAAAGAGAAAAGATGAGCTTTGTTTTTACAAGAAATTTCAAGACCATTTTTCAAAGCACTTCATACTCTCACAGATAAAGTGTTGAAGGATAGGACAGAAAGCTTACTAAATATAATGAATCAGTCCTGTGGACTAAAAAACATGTGTGCATGAAGTAAAAAATGTAAAGGGTTTTCTGGAACTCAGAAATTAATGAGCAGCATGGAGAAACAATGCCATCTGAATCAGTGACTCAGGTCTGAGGTAGACTCTTTACCTAGGACATTTCTGAATGATATATGTATATAATATAAATAATAGCTTAGTGTTAATGTATATATTAGATATAGCTTAATACTGATATCTATATAGGCTTGTAATCATTTTAAATTTTTAGGCATTAGAATCTATCAACTCTGTGTCACAGTTCAATTCTTTCAAAGACATTTTTAAAACCCATTAAAACATCACAAACTTAAAAAAAAAGCATTTCATATTCCCACTACTAACACAAGGAAGAACTAGTTGCTCTATATCCTTGAAAGCTTTTTTGAAGGTTCTAGCAGTGGGGCGCAACTACTCCTATACCCTTGATCAAGGACAGGTCCTCGTCTTCCCCCAGCGTGGCTCCCGGATGGACACACTCGGCGTGGTGAGGGAGCAAGCGGATGAGCTGAGTCAACCCTGGTGATCGGTGGGTGGCGGATGTCACAGCCAGATCGCCCTCACATCCAGTTTCTCTATATCCTTGCTAACTTTTTGTTGGTTTTAGACTGCCAGCAGCTACTGTATATGTTTAATGGAGCTAGGTTTAGGAATGCAGACAGAGCTGGGCGTGGTGTCCCGTGCCCGTATTCCCAGCACTCAGGAGGCCCAGGCACGAGGATCACAAATTCAAACCTAGCCTGGGCAATTAAATGACCTAGGGTCCTTGTCTCAAGATTTAAAAATTTAAAAAGGGTAGAGATTTAGTTCAGCGGGAAGACCCTGTGTTTAATTCCCAGTGTAAAAAAACAAAACAAAACAAAACAAAACAAAACAAAAAACAAGCAGTGAATTTGCTAAATCAAAGGAAGAGGACTCGAGAAAGGACCGAGAGATTTTCTCATGTACTTTTGTTTGCCTCCAGTACATTTTCCACTCTATCTTTTACAGAGTAATTTCCCTAACAAGTAAATCTTATCATGTCCTTCTTCAGTCTCTCAGACTCACTTTGCCCTTAAAAATAGGAAATAAATCTGCCCAATTTAGCAAAGAAAACCACGAGATGCCCAGTCAAATTTGAATTTCATATAAATGAAATTTCCAGATTAATTATCTTTCATACAATATTTGAGGCATACTGAAATATTGGTATGAAATATGAATATCAGATCTATACTTGAAATATAAATTAATTTGACTTCCTGTAAATTATCTGGCAAATCTATTTTAAAGTTCAAAACTCTGCCTAAATTAAGTATATACTGTTGCCAATAAAATTATGCATTAATAAGTTTCAAAAATATATATAACAGCATAATTGAGCACTCAAATTCAACAGCAACACTCAAAAATGTAATTTTTTTCTCCACAAAGTACATTTGTCTAGGTGTCAAATAAATTATAGGACCATGGCCAGGAAATTTAAATTGCCCTAATTTTTTTTTTCCCCCGTGACATTTCATAATTTAGCATTTTGCCATCTCAGCTAGTAAAAGAATTGTCTTTTTCATTTCCTCTTGGGTTGTGGCAAGCTAGAACTATTATGGCAAAATCTGGGTGTGAAACAATAAATCAATTTGAAAAAAAACCCAGAATCCTAAAAGGCGACTATTGGAGCGAGGCATGGGAAGCAAAGGGAAGAGATGGGAAAAACCAAAAACCAAGCAACGCCCTGTTGAAACTTTACCTGATGCACATCTCCTATGGAAAAGGAGACGAAAGGAAAGTGCGGGCCAGCTCCACTCGGACCGACCTCACAAGGGCTATCAGCCCAAGGCTGGATTGGCTGTGGACCTTTTACATCATCCGTCCTGTTTTAGTGTAATACCATAAGAAAATCTAACAGAATAAAAGATCTACACTGATTTCTCACCCATTTGAGCAAAGATGGGATTAACTACTGACAAACTGACTTCGGTTCATCTGCTAAGAAAGAAGTACTGGGCCTGGGATTTAGCTCAGTGGCATAAGCACCTGCCTGGCAAGCATGAGTGAGGTTAGTGAGTTCAATCCCAGGTACCAAAAAAAAAAAAAAAAGAAAAGAAAAAGAAAAAAAGTACTGCTTCTAGGTACAGTAGCTTTTCATTTCCATGTTAGTTAATTTTTAAAAAAAAACAAAGTTCAAAATTCTTACTTTGCCTTCCTAGGTCTACCTGTAGGCATTATCTTTGTTAGGCTCCCTCTGGATCTCCAGCCAAATAGGTTTTATTTACATCAGTTCCTTCAACACACTATGTTTCTCTCTACGTTGCAATTGTACATGCTGCCCACTGATCTTGTGCCTTGTTTTTGCCTGGATAATCCCTACTCATCCTTTGGTTTAGATTAATTGGCACATTCTTAAGGAAATTTTGTCTCAGACCAGGTCAATTCTCCCTGTTTTTGTTTTTGTTTTTTTGAGCCAGGGTCTCACTACGTAGTCCAGGCTGGCCTCGAACTTGCTTACGTAGCCTGGCCTGGCCTAGAACTCATGATGATCCTCCTGCCTCAATCTCCAAGTGCTGGGATTACAGGCACTCACCACTACACCCAGTACGTTTTTGGGGTTTTGAGGCAAGCTCTCGGTATGCAGCCCAAATTGGCCTCAAACTCAAGATCCTCCTGCTGTGCCTCCTGAGTGCTGGAATTACAGGCATGGGCCAGCATGCCTGGTTTAGTTCCCAGTGTTAAATATCTCATGTATTTTGATCTTCTGGGCATTTATTTTTAGCATTTTGTCCTTTCTGCTGAACTGTGACCCTGTGAGGTAAAGATGTTCACTCTTCTGTAAACACAGTGTTATTGGGTAGCTCCTTCTAAAAGTGGCTCGCCAAATAAACATTACCGGGTTTCAGGTTGCTCGGCTGTCCCTCTGGGGTTGGACTCCAGGTTGTTGTTTTGAACACAGAATTGAACCAAATGAGCAAAAAGTAGTGGGAAAGTTTATTTGAAAAAGTGAATGTGAAGACTGAGAGAGAAACTGGCTCTGCAGTGTGAGATTGGGCTAAGTAAAAGAGGAAAAGGCAAGATAAAAGTATACCCTGGAGGAAGCCAGCTGGGCTATCATGAGGAAAACCATGGTGGCAGGCTCTTCACAGCCCAAATCTTGAGGAAACAGTGAGAACTTTCACATACCAGTCCTGAGAGACAGTGCCGGCTCCCCTACTTCAGGCTAACGTCAGATCCAGGTCATCCTACTGAGAACCCCCTCTAGTTCTCACAAGAAGTCCATGTGCAGGGCCTTGTACGCTGTTCTGCATTTATATGCTGGGATTTGTAGTTCACAGGTCACACCTACTTCCCCAGCCAGCCGGCTTTGCCATACTCTCATCTCCTGTGTCAACAGAACAATGCCTATCATATGATAGTACATAACAGGTTATCAAGTATCTGTTATTTGTTTTTTGTTTTTGTTTTTGTTTTGGTACCAGGGATCGAATTTACAACCTTGCACTTGCCAGGCAGGCGCTATGCTGCTGAACTATATCCCCAGCATTGTTATTTGTGATAGAGTGAATTCAAGCACTCTGGGAGACTGAGACAGAAGAACCACAAGTTTAAGCCGAAGTCTGGGCAATTTTGTGACTTACTGAGACCCTTACTCAAAAGACAAAGTAAAAAGGTATCGGGATGCAGCTCAATGCAAAGTCCCTGGTTTCAATCCCATTGTGGTAGTTTAAATATTTTTTGCAAAAATTTAAGAATTCTGTTGTAGTCATGGTTTACAAGGGAAACAATTTAATTTACACACATAATTTATAGATTGTTTTATGATATTCACCTAAAGAGTCAAACACAAAAGAGTGCAGGAGATCTTTGCACACCTAGAGACCCAAAGAATCCAGCTGGAGGCCCTGGGTCACATGGCAATGTTGCGCACAAGTCCAGCTGGGAGGCATAGAGCCTACCACAAGTTCCTATCAAGGACCTGTGCTGAGAAGGCCCAAAGGTCAGTGGTGGAAGCTAGAAAGTCTGCACCAGCAGGCTGAGGGCTCTGCACTGGAGCCAGGAAATGACACTCAAAGTAAGGACCAGAGCTCCCCCGAAAAGATCTGCAGTGACAGCCAGGACCCAGGCTCCTCTGATGATGAGAGCGGCCAAGTTCGTATCAGGAAAGTCAGCACAATTAGCTTCTCCAGGAGAATCAACAGCGCCCCCATTTTCCCTTTTATGCAATTGGCAACAATACTTAGGTGGGCCTTCCATACGCAGGGCCATGCTGATTCAGTTCAGCTGGGTGTTACAAGTGGCCCATTAGTCCAACACAAATTCTTTCTCCATGTAATTTTAGCTTGGAAGTTTTTGATTGCCCTAGATGAAATGTTTGATTAAGATGTTTCTTGTTAGCAAAAGAAACTCAAGAAAAAAGAGTGGGATATGATGACACATGCCTGTAATCCCAGCACAGGGGAAGGCTGACATAGGGAGATTTCAACTTTGAGGCCAGACTGGGCTACACAGAGATTTCAAGACCAGACTGAGCAACATATCAGGACGCTTTCTCAACATTCTTCCTCCAAAAGAGATAAACCATCTTGCATTTGTAATCAATTTTAGCTAAGAAAGAAATGTATATAGTCTTTTTTTGTTGAGAAATCTGTGCAATATTAGTTTTCAAAGTGGACAATAAATAATTTTGGCAAATGAATAAAAAATTCAAATTCCTAAGAGAAATGCTTACTATTTGGCAATAATCAATGTACTAAGTGTAATTTAGCATATCATCATTTCAGTATAAATGAAATGGATACAGATGTACTCTTAGGTTTTAAGACTGTGATAACTCAGATCATAAAAATCAGAATACAGAGGAAGTGAAAAGAAGGATAATTCCTTTAAACTGGGTAAAGGGTGACTATATGTAAAATGGAAAAATAGATTTTCTGTAGATATATAAAGTTTCTGCACTCTCCCCCTTATGTGTTAAACTATCTCAGTGGCTAATCTAGGCAGAAAGGAAATTTACTGAAATAAGAGCTAGCTCACAGGTTTGAAAGTCAAGAATTGATGGCACCTAGAGGGTCAGGACCAATGGCGATAGCTTACATCAGCCTTGAAGTGGCCTAGTGAGGTCACCACGGCCACTCCCAGTGAGGCTGTGAGTCACTCCAGGGGCTGCTGCCCTCAGCCCCTCATACGCTCATGCGAGGGTCCCTGGGGACCACCGATGCATGAAGCCTATTTACTTTCGCATAACTCTTTCCAGATACAAAGTCCCAAGTACGGGAAAGTAGCTGACCAAGCTTACACCACTTTCCCTCACCCTAGCTGACTGCATATTGGGTGTTAAGCAGGGGAGTGGAGGGAAGCTAGGTAAGTATTTGGGATTCCTGGCTGCTGGGATGGAAAAAGGGGTCCCTACTACCTTCTGCAATTCCCAAATGGGAAATTCTCAGTGGAAGGAGGAGAGTCAACAGCTGGATGGCCGAATAATTATTAATGTTCGCAATACTTATAATTCAGGGATAGATGAGAGTCTTGCCCTATCCAAAGGCCACTATTGCTTCACTCTACGACTGTAGCTATAGGTTAGTAAGTTAACCATCACTTGAACACACCCATCTCGGCACAGGCAGCCACATGAACTGATCTGTTGACTTTTCTTCTGAATTTATTATTCCTACTGAGAAAAGATATTTTTCTTTCTTCTGGGTTAAAGGAGATAGTGTCATTGGTGTCACTGAAGTGCAACCAATCTGACCCATGACCACTGAGGCAGTCTCAGTCCTCCCAGTCCCTTCCCCATTCCCACTCCAGTGGGCCATGGCCACCCACTTCCCACTGTGGCTCTGAAGAGAATTTGCAAGAATTGAATGACCTGGCACAGGACCCACCAGCACGGTGTTCAGAGGGTCCTGCTGGAGATGGTATGTTCCATCAGCAAGCGACAATAATAGGGCCAAGTGATAGTCCCTATCAGGGTGGAGTATTTTTCTTGACAATTCATTTCCCAACAGATTACCCCTTCAAACCACCTAAGGTTGCATTTATGTTGAATTTATCATCCAAATGTTAACAGTAATGGCAGCATTTGTCTTGATATTCTATGGTCACAGTGGTCTCCAGCACTAACTATTTCAAAAGTACTCTTTTCCATCTGTTCTCTGTTGTGTGACCCCAATCCAGATGATCCTTTAGTGCCTGAGATTACTCGGATCTACAAAACAGAAAAGTACAACAGAATAGCTCAGGAATGGTTTCAGAAGTATGCGATGTAATTTTTTTATTTATTTTATTTATTTATTTTTTTTTGCGGCACTGGAGATTGAATTCACAACCTCACACCTGCCAGGCAGTGCTTAAGTCACTGAGCCAAACTTCCAGCCCTGGTTTTTTGAGGCAGGGTCACACTATGTAACTCAGGCCAGCCTTGCACTTGCTTTGTAGCCCAAGCCGGCCTCGAACTCACAACGCTCCTCCTACCTCAGCCTCCCGAGTGCTGGGATTAAAGGCGTGCACCACCACGCCCAGCTAGTATACGATGTAATTAAAGAAATTATTGGATAACCTCTACAAATAAAGGTAGGGGAACTCTGAAAGAGAAAAATAATGAAGTGCAACCATAACATAGTTCCTAAACCATGAGGATAAATCTAACAAAAATGTACACTTTGATGAAGAAATTCAATTTTGATGAAGGCAAATTGAACCATGCAGAGAATCAAGAAGTTTTTTTTGTTTTGTTTTGTTTTGTTTTCTCTTTCGGCATCAGGGATCAAACTCACAACCTCACATCTGCCAGGCAGGGTCTTACACTACTGAGCTAAATCCGCAGCCCTATTTTTTGAGACAGGATCTTACTATGCAGTTCAGGCTGGCCCTGAACTCATTTTGTAGCCCAGGCTGGTCTCGAACTCACAATGATCCTCATGCCTTAGCCTCCTGAGTGCTGGAATTAAAGGCAGGCACCGCCACACCTGGTTTGCGTTAAATATTTTTTAAAGAATCCCTTCTTAAAAGATGGCCTTTTGACATTTTAGAGAGAGATAAAAAAGACCACAGCTCCAGAAACAGTGGCAGAGGGATTTCACCAAGTGGGGCAGACAATTGAATAGAGAGGAAAAGTAGGCAGCCAACGGCAGGAAAATAGCATGGCAGAGATGAGGCCGTACATGTTGGCCTTAACCATTAATGTAGATTGCTTCAACTCACCAATAAAAAGAAACACAGGCTCCCTTGCTGCGTGCAGGACCCAGCTCTACCGGGTCCTGAGATTCAGCGCCACCCAAGAATCAGTGCAACCCTCAGGGGAATGCCCGGCCAGCCTCGCAGGACACAGAGGTACACAGCCCAGCCCAGATCAGCCCAGGACCCCAGAGCTGCTCACTGGGGACTGACCAACATAGCTGAAGGGACTTGAAGAGCTTGGGCTCCCCGCACCAGAGTGCAGAGTGCGCGCGAGCTCCATATCTCAGTGGAGCGGCTTGCGCGTGTGCCATCCCAGAGCTCACCGACCCCCGCCCAGTCGGGTTGCTCCCGGCACTGTAGGCTTGGGACTTAGCCAGGCTTGCCCTGCCACAGCTGTCGCTCTGAACTTGCAGACAGACCTAGGATCCGGGCAGTGTCACTCTGGGATACTCTGCCTAGCTCCCTGGGACCAGGAGGCCTTGGCCCCCACCCAGTTAAGGCAGAGACTCCACCCGCATGCCCCGGGAGGCCACCCTCCCTTGCTGCGTGCAGGACCCAGCCCAAACGGGTCCCGTGATTCAGCATGATCCAAGAATTGGCACGACCCTCAGGGGAACGCCCAGTCAGCCTCGCAGGACACAGAGCCACATAGGTTCTAGAAGAAAATGACAAAACAAAAGACCAAGAGGCAGTCTCAGTCCCCCAGCCCACTGAGAACAAACCCAAGAGACACTGAAATGGAAGACAGTGGGAGTCACACAAATGGACTTTCTGAAATGATAGAAAATGCAATAAAGAAACAGCTTGATGAAGCTATAGAGAAATTCAAGTCAGAAATATTCTCTCAGCTAAAAAATGAAATGAGAATCATTATTAAAGAAATGTGTGTATCTAAAGAGCACGATAAAAAAATAGAAGAACTTAAGAAAATGATTGAAACCTTGAATGAACAATATAAGACACAAACAGAATGCATGAAACAGATGCAAAGGGAAATGCAGGAAATGAAAAACTCCATGGAAAGTTTGAAAAACCGCTTGAATGAAGCTGAAGATAGAATCTCAGATCTTGAAGACAGCATGGGAGATCATGGTCACAAAAGAAAAGATCTCCTAAAAATAGTAAGGAACCAAGAAACAACAATTCAACAGCTGCAAGATGATGCCAAGAGAAATAACATAAGATTAATAGGCATAAATGAAAAAGCAGGGGTCAATACTAATGACCTAAGAAGACTATTCACAGAAACAATAGCAGAAAACTTTCCAAACATGAGAAGAGAATCTGAAATACAGGTAACTGAGGCATATAGAACCCCAATTAACCACAACCAAAATAAATCCTCACCCAGACATATAATAATAAGGGTATCAGAAATACAGCACAAGAACAAAATACTAAAAGCTGTCAGAGAAAAGAAACAGATCACCTGTGAAGGAAACCCTATCACAATCACGGCAGACTTCTCAACACAAACCTTTAAGTCTAGAAGAGCTTGGAGTGAAGTATTTCAAATCCTGAAAGAAAACAACTTTCAACCCAGATTGATGTACGCTGCAAAACTATCCTTAAAAATTGATGGAGAAATAAGATACTTTCATGACAAAGAACAACTGAAGAAATTTATGGCCACCAAACCAACACTACAAAGAGTACTCAAAGACACTCTAGAAAGAGACAAAGCCACAATCTTAAGAACAACAACAAAAGGAACCCACTAAGCAGGGCAAGTAATTAAACAGAAAATGTAGAAAACCAACAACAGAAAGATATCATGAGAGGGATGAGCTGGTACATATCAGTTATATCAATCAGTGTAAATGGTCTCAACTCACCAATAAAAAGAAACAGACTGGCAGAGTGGGTTAAGAAACAAAACCCAACAATATGCTGTGTACAAGAAACACATTTCACTCAAAAGGAAATTCACAGACTAAAAATCAAAGGCTGGAAAACAATACTCCATGCAACAGGAACCCAGAAAAAAAGCAGGGGTAGCTATTATATTTGCAGACAATGCAAACTTCAAAGCGAAAATGATCACAAGAGATAAAGAAGGTCACTGCATACTTGTTAGGGGAAAACTTCAAGAGGAAGAGATTACAATCATAAATATATATGCACCAAATATGGGAGCACCCAACTATGTAAGACACTTCTTAATAGACATGAAAAACCAAATAAACAATAATACAGTTATAACAGGGGACCTTAACACCCATTGTCACAGAGAGATAGATCAACCAAACAAAAAATCAGCAAAGAAATAGCAGAACTGAATCAAGCTTGTGAACAAATGGACCTAGTAGATGTATACTGAGTATTCCACCCATCAACATCAGAATACACATTCTTCTCAGCTGCACATGGGTCATTCTCTAAAATAGATCATATACTGGTCCACAAAGCAAGCTTCAGTAAATACAAACGAACTGAAATAATTCCATGTACATTATCTGACCATAGTGCAGTAAAATTGGAAATGAATGACAAAATAACCTACAATAACTGCATAAACACATGGAAATTAAATAATACACTCCTAAATAACCAATGGGTCACAGAAGAAGTTAAAGAAGAAATTAAACAATATCTACAATTGAATGAAAATGCAAATACAAACTACCAGAACCTGTGGGATACAATGAAAGCAGTCCTCAGAGGGAAATCTATAGCACTAAACTCTCATATCAGAAAAACGGAGAGAACACACATAAACAACCTAATGCTGCACCTCAAACTTCTAGAAAAAGAAGAGCAACTCAAGTCCAAAGCCCAAAGAAGGGAGGAAATTATTAAGACTAAAGCAGAAATTAATGCAATTGAAACTAAGAAAACAATACAAAGAATTAATGAATCCAAGAGTTGGTTCTTTGAAAGAGGAAATAAAATTGATAAACGCCTAGCCAACCTTATCAAGAAGAGGAAAGAAAAAACTCAGATTCATGCCATAAGAAATGAAAAGGGTGAAATCACTACAGACCTGTGGAAATACAGAAGATCATCAACACCTACTTCGAAAACCTTTACTCACATAGATTCGATAACACAGAAGAAATGGACAGATTCCTAGAAACCTATGAATTACCAAAGGTGAATCGAGAAGACATAAAGCTACTGAATAACCCAATTTCAGCTAATGAAATTGAAAATGTAATTAGGACCCTACCAACAAAGAAAAGCCCGGGCCCTGATGGATTCACTGCTGAATTCTATAAGAAATTCAGGGAAGACTTAATGCCAACACTCCTCAAACTCTTCAATGAAATCGAAAGGGAAGCAAGTCTCCCTAACTCATTCCTGGAAACAAGTATTACCCTAATACCAAAACCAGAGAAAGACCCAACCAAAAAAGAAAAT